>JAUMHI010000436.1:26723-43576 GCA_032359435.1 Enteromius unitaeniatus | reverse complement strand
AAGCCTCCTACAGGAGAGGTAGAGGAGGAGCTGCAGTGGCCTGAGCCTCCTACAGCAGAGGTAGAGGAGGAGTTGCAGTGGCCTGAGCCTCCTACAGCAGAGGTGGAGGAGGAGCTGCAGTGGCCTAACCCTCCTACAGCAGAGGTCGAGGAGGAGCTGCAGTGGCCTAAGCCTCCTACAGCAGAGGAAGAGGAGGAGTTGCAATGGCCTAAGCCTCCTACAGCAGAGGTAGAGGAGGAGCTGCAGTGGCCTAAGCCTCCTACAGGAGAGGTAGAGGAGGAGCTGCAGTGGCCTGAGCCTCCTACAGCAGAGGTAGAGGAGGAGTTGCATTGGCCTAAGCCTCCGGAAGCTGAGATGGAGGAGGAGCTGCAGTGGCCCGATCCGCCAACTCCACTCCACGATCCGAGCTGCCAGATAACGTCATAGTGACTGACCGAAAGGGAATAACTTTGTTTACAAGACAGAAAGTTCCTAAAAATAAACCATGCAAATGAATCAACTTGCTAAATCTGTATCCAAACCCAGCTTTAAAGAAAAGTTTTAAAATATTATGAGTTTAAATATTATGAGTAACTAACAACATAAATTCTGGTTTGTTCCTCATACAAAGCTTTCTAAAGACTACGGAACATTTAAATTTTACTTTCATAATGCTTATTTCTCATTTAACTGTGAACAAATGCTGACAGAATAAAAATTTTAGGGGGAACTAACCCTTTAAAAAGCACTAGTGTGGATTATTCATTGATTATGACTTTTCATTTCATTCACGGCAGTAATACAGTCACACAGGGTAACGCTGTCAGACATGTGGTATTATCACCGTCATCTAAAGAAAGGCTCTCGTCTAATTGAATGGAACAGAGGATTCAAACTGACATGATGATGCTGAAATTGGTACGAAGCCAACATTGATTTCCATTTATTGCACTAATGGCTCGTTTTGATTTAGGCCATAACTCTGACTCTCCAGGAGAGATGAGAGGAGATCTCGTTCGTGGAGGCCAGATGGGCCAAAAACAGCAGCATTAACATGATGAGAGGGGAGTTGATTGGACTGGCTGGTAATTGCGGCGCATCGCGGTGTGTGTTTATGAGAAGTGTTGTTGATCTGTGAAGAGCAGAGGAGGTTACGGTCATGTAAATGCTTCCAGAGCTTCATGCTTCTCATGATTACCGTAGTCATCATCATCATCAATCTAAACAGCTCAATGACACCTCAACATCTTCAGCATTCCAGGAACCATTAGGCAGCAGATGTGACTACAATTAATAACCACTTTCTACAAGGCACAGACTTCCTCTGCAGGACGCTATAGGTGGCTTGGAAAACCTAGTTACAGCAAGGTTGCCATTTTCATCTCAGGATGTCTAAAAAATTTAAACTGTTATAATAAAAAAAAGCATATTCATATCTACTGATTACAATTATTTCTTTCTGAAGGGAAAAAAAGTATTTGACACGGCAATCACTGTAAAATTATATTCAAATACCCATCAATGATTCTCTGACTGGTTCATCGCTGAGAAAAGTAACAAGTATGACATCACTTTGAAGTTATAGCTCTCCCATAAATTAAAATTCTGTCATTAATTACTCACCTTCATGCTGTTCCAGACCTGTAAGACCTTCTTTCATCTACAGAACGAAATTAAGATATTTTTGATGAACTCCGAGAACATGGAAGAAATTAATTTTAAGTTATTTTTATTTCAGGGATCCTTGAAGCTTGAAGAACTGATGTTATATGGACTATTATAATGATGTCCTCACTACATTTCTGGGCCTTGAATGAACTATATTAGTTGTGTTGCTGTCTATGAAGGGTCACAAAGCTCATGGATTTCATCAAAAATATCAATATTTGTGTTCTGAAGATGAATGAATGTCTTGTGTGTTTGGAACTACATGAGGATGAGTAACTAATGATACTAATGAAATAATAATAATTTAAAATACCGTAATTAGAATGATTTCTTTGCGACAGAAATCCCTGATCGGTCCATTGCTGAGAAAAGTAACAGATACCATGTGACATCATCTTAATGTAAACCTGAATAATGACATTGATGAAGTCTAATTTGAGACACTTGTACAACAACAAAACAAATGTAAAACATTGTTTTAATCAATGATTGATTCCACTCTGAAGAATAAATTATGTAATCTCCATCGCTGAGAAAAGTAACAGTTGTCATGTTTCAACAACTTAACATAAACCTGAATCACAACATTGAGGAACTTTAGTAGTCACTGAGCTTTTAAAAAAATGTGTTTGTAGTGAAAGCAGATCAGTCAGATGCATTGTGGGTACAGGACGAGGCTAACACTCCTGTCTTACCTTAGTGTGGAGCTTCGACAGCTGTTTTTCATCCAGGTGTGTCTGTGTATACACTCTTCTCTTGTAGCGAAACTGTCAAAATCAAAAACACAGTGGAAACTTGATTAGGTTTACATCGCTATGGACGTCACAATTTCAGTCTTCATTAGTGCACATGCTAACATTCTTCAGTGACTGTCATGTTTCCTGAATCTGTGAATTGGCGGGAGACAGACTCTGTTTAAGTGTGAACTGCTGTAATCATAACTGTGAGCTGTTAAAACATCTGCACATCTACATTACAGCTGTGCTCAGGATCACAGTAATCTAACAGAGAACCTGCTGTGAATCAACCCACTGCACATTCAGTCAAAACACCACACAAACCAGCCGATCTGTATAAGAGACAAGACAACAAGAGACTTTGGAAACATTTGGACACATTTAGGCAGAAATAAAATAGATAATACTGTACTTTATTCCCTATTACACGTGTTACATATACTTACTATTATAACAACAATTAATTATGCCTAATTACAAGTGACCCTAAACCAAACCCTAGCATTATAGTAAGTACACAAAATGTATTAATATTACTCATAATTACAGACAATTTAACAAAATTTACAATAACAGCTTTATTCTTATATTGTCTTACTGACAAAAGTGAATCAGATTTCCCGATGTGGTTCTAGAAAGGGTAGAGTGCGCACAAAAACAGAAAGCATTTTCAATATTATAAAAATTTTCAACATCATTATTTCATAGTAAAAAACAAACAAACATCAAAACTAATAACACACTTCGGCCTTAAAAGAATAATTCACCCATAAATGTGTAAGTCTCCACAAAAGTACAAATTAATACCCTTTGAATACATATGCTAGCTGTGCTAGAAAGTCATTGCTCACTAGTCCACTTCTTTCATTAAAGTGCCCCTATTTTAAATATTTTACCAATCATTTAGAAATGGGGTAAAATTAAATCTATTTTTGGAGAAGTGTTTTTTGACCTTGCATACATGTAAACCTGTTTTAAGAGATAAAACAATATTCGCAACCTTTAAAAAGGCATAATAGGGGCATTTTAAAGCATCCTAAAAAATCTAAAAGTTTTTAATCTAAAAGTGCACGTATATAAAGTTGTTACTCTCAAAAGAAAGAGTTGACTATGTTTCATTAAAGCAAGTCGTTTTTAAAATGAGTCCCAAGCCATTTTATGTTTTATGAAATATTAGCATATTCCCCGCCCACTTGTTGATCTTTTTCTAGTTGATCTGAATAAAAATGTAAATTCATTCTTCACCACTAGGTGTCTCTTTTGGAGCAATAAAAACTCACAAACAATGTTTTAAATGAAATCATCCAATCACCAGAGGAGATTGGAAAAATTTATCATTGAGTGAATCGTTTTGGAGTCATTCAACAAATATGGTATGCATATTATAGGAAAAGGAAATGTTTTTGACCTTGAATGCATGTTGACCTGTTGTTTGGCACTCAAAATATGAACTTTTCATAACCCATAACAGGAGCACTTTAATGTGTTGAGAAGGGCTGGGACAGATGTCTGGATTTCGCTGAATGATGGCTTACATTTTGTCATAAACTTTGAGGTTTAAGGGTAAGTAAATAATGACAGAATTTTAATTTCTATGTGACTCATATCTTTAAATACCAAGAAACCAATAAGACAAAAACTCTTCTTGAGTTATGAGTTGAGGGGAAAAAAACAAAAACTTTTCAACCATAAAAACAACAGCAAAGTTGAAGAAAACTCAGAGGCTGACTGGAAACTCAAAGCAATGCATTGCTGTCAAACTCAAGGCCATTAACAAACGCCTCAGGAACAACCGAGTCAAAATGTCATGATCAAATGGAAAACAAGTCAAAAACTCACAAACAAGAGTGAATAGATCTTACGCGCTCAGAACTCACCACAGGATCCAGCTGCTGCTTTGCGCGTCTCTCTGGCTGTGGGCAGTAGCAGGACAAGCGGGCCGACACTATAATTCTCAGCACTACCCAGAATTCCTCTGTCCTGCAGCTCAGCGCCATCAATCCCAAAACATGACACCAACTATAACACCACACTGCAAAACATCACTGCGAAACGGCCATGACTTGGAGCTGCAGAAGCGAGCGCAGAGCCTGGCAGCTCCATCCCTCTCCTCCACAGGGATCTGACCATTCACATCTCTCTGTTACTGTGTGCTCTATCTGTCCATCTAAGAGTCTATCAAGCTAACCCAGGCGGGCTCTGTACACTACGGCAGTTGTGTTTGTCAGGCCGGCGTGTGGTGGATCTATAGACCTGCTGGTGTGTCGATGCTGTGCGGTGATGGTGCCTGAACTGCTGAGACGGGTTTGAGCTGTGTGTGAAGCGTGCCAATGCTTTGCCAGGAGCAATGCGAGCGCAATAAACAACTGTGGACTGTTCACGTGCAGCGGGTTGCTTTGGGGGATGATGAAACACACACAAACACAACGCTTCTCCTTCTATTCTCACACACACGTGGTATATCGCTCACGTTTGACAGTTTCACTATTTAGCAGACATTGGGTCTAGATATATATTGTTATAATTCACCCATTTAAATATTTATCACATAATAATCATCATGTAATTAGGGTCTTTGAGAGCCTTTTGTTCTAATCAGTGATATAGTGTAATAAGTTTTGTTGGATTCGATTTGATGTAGATCAAAACCAAGATTGGATTTTTTGATCTAATCCAAATTCAGAATCTTTTTTTTTTTTTTGACCCAACAGATAGCTAGATAGATAGATAGACAGACAGAGAGACAGATAGAGAGATAGAATGAGATAGATAGGATTTGTAGGTTATGTCAGTAAGTCTGTAACAGATTCAGACATATTTAGAGGCTAATATAGAAGGGTCTTTAACTGATGGCAAACAGGTTGAGATGAATTCATGCTTGTCATGGTTTATGGTACCTACGAGACATTCATAATAAATTGAGTACAGCTTCGAATTCGGCAACACATTCAGAAAGAGCCTAACTGCATAAAGGCAATGATTTCTTTCTGTCATTTATCTGCTCATAGCAGAAATATGGAGAGGCCATTTTTCAGAAGCCGACTCTTGTTTGCTCTCTCTCTCTCTCTCAAATTCTCTTTTCTCCACAGACCCCAAAAGTCAAAATTGGAATGATAAATCAGGTGAAATGACAATCGTAGTATTCCTGACCACACAGGCTGACAGAAGAGGCTAGAACAATGGAGATATACTCAGGAAGGCATGGTGCCAAAATGAGATCTGCTGAACACACTGTAAGCAAGCCAAGCTTTTATTTTATTGGCACGCATATTAAGTGTCAAAACCCGGGTGTGAAGTATTGCAGGATTTGGGGGTGTGACCCTCTAAGTAGGGCTTCAACTACTTAGTATTCTCAATTATACTGTACATCCTTACTAGCAGAGACTAGCAGAGGTGGGCAGTGGAATAGCATTATGGGAATTTTACATCATGGCCACAACAGACTTGAACCTGCTTCATGAGTCAGAGAAGACCCTCACCTCTAGGTACGGGACAGGAGAGATGGCAGGAAGTGGGTATTCTTTCAGTGTTCGCTGCTCATCCAGGAACTTCCCCGCTTTTCCGTTGTGCGCAGGCTGGAAGAGGCCGTAGTTTAGCACATCCTTCAGGCTCTGGTTGAGTGTGCAGAGGATTCGTTGTTTAGACAACCAGATGGGCAACTCCACATTAAACTTCATGCATTTCTGCAGACGAAACAATAGGAGAGACACGATAAGTCATATGCAACAGCAAAACTGAAGAATGCATAATAAATACACCATTCAAAAGCTGAGTAGAGAACATTTTTTTAAAAAGTCTAAGACGCATTTATTTTATTTAGAGTAAAATAGTATTAAAAAAAAATAATAATAATAATCAAAAAAAGGTTTGCTGCTTAATGTTTTTTTGGAAACCGTGCTACTAATGAGATGAATCCAGCTACAAATTAATAATAATAGATTTTTTAAATAATAAAAGACATTACAATGTCTGCATAAAAATACATTATATGTCCATAGAAAGCATATGCGAGTAAAGTGTCTGCTTTTAAGGTGTGAAATATTTTGTTGAAATAATGTTGTTCTGTGTAACAATATTTATGTAAAAATTCAAACAGCATGCTTTTTCTGACTGGGACATATTAAAATAATTAAAATAATAAGTGAGCTTATTTTCATTGAGTTAAATTAGTGTTTTAAATTAGCAAAAATAAATCTTTCTGACAAATGGGCAAAACCTAGAAGATTGACAATTTAAAAATGTAAAATTACACCGAATTAGTATTTGGGGTGAAAGTAATGTGTCAAAAATAGATTTTTGTTGTAAATATGAACAAAATTGTTAGTCGTGTATTCTGTAAATTAGAGAAAAAGATGTGTATTCATGTATAAATATATAAACTTTTGTATTGTTTATAGTATTATAAAACAACTAGTAACTTTTGGTGGACTTCTGGTGGACATTAACTTACCATGGAATATTTTTAGTGACTTTTTGTTTTGATTAATTTAAGAAATAACACAAAAGTGACAAAAATGTGTTGTATTTTCTGTATTAATAAAACTAATTTACTGATGATATAAACGTCCTTCGAGGTTGTTTTGTCTGGGATGCCCTCAGCATCTCCTGAGAAATATTTCTTATTATCGTGGTCTTTCAAAGTTAACTCCGTGTTGTGACTTTATGGAGCTTTTGCCCCAAAACCAACACTGAAGATTTGAGAGTGAACCCACGGCCCAGTCAAGCAGTGTTTCAATAAAAGCCTCTCACCCGTGTCTTTGTCCTCTATACCATTACTAATAACACACAACCCCTGCCCTTTCCACAGCACCGTGATTACTAGAGGCAGAGAACCAGCAGACCACCGGGACAGAGAGAGCGAGAGCGGCTTTCAGCGCTTTTGTTCACTTCTCCTCTCAGCAAATTCGACATCAAATGCAGCTTTGAACTCTTGTCTACTGCATTTATTTTACCAGAGAGCCCAGCATTAAGGAGACAAAGATGGGGAGGAGAGAGGACATCAGTCTGAAACACACACACACACGAACATAAAACGAGAAGTGTCTAAGAAAGTTGTAATTGTGTGCAGAATTCCCCTGAAGTTAAGCCTGCGATTCATTCTGTTTTCCCGGGGATAACAACAGCCTCCACCATGGTTGCTCTTGATTTTCAATCTTAAATTTCATCACTCTTTTCTGTGTTTATCTCCGCTCATGCTGACAGGCGATTGGAGCATATTCAGCTCTATTTAAACTCAGAACAAGAGGAAAACCAGACCGCTGCCAAGTGACAAGCCTCTATTCAGCATACAAATAGAACTGACGCTTCAATACAATAATACAATCATCTCACGTCACACTTGCATTCTGTTTTTCTTTACCTATGGACAGCTCAAATTAAATACTACAAATATACAAAGCACAGCCAAAGTTTGATTTTTACACCGGGCCAAGTGAATGTCATTTCAAATTATGTGGATTTTTAAGTTCATCACAGCTGTATTTTTTTTAATAAAAAACAAAAATAAGGTAAATATTATTGCAATTTCAAATATTAGTTTCCTACTTTAATATAGTTTAAAATGTAATTTATTTCTGTGATTTACAGCTGAATTTTCTGCATCATTCGGTGTCACATAATCTTTCAGAAATGATTCTAATACGCTGATTTATAATCAGTGCAGGAAACAGTTGTGCTGCTTAATACATCTGATATTTATTTCAAGATCCTTTGATGAATAAAAAGAACAGTGTTTCAAATATTTTTCCGCTAAAATATTATTATATTATATTATATTATTATAATGATATTAAAATATTATCTTTTTTTTGTTTTAAGAAATGAACACTTTTATTCAGAAAGGATGTGCTAAATGTATAAAAAATGATAGTAAAGACTTAGATTGTTAGAAAGGATTTCTATAAATGCTGTTTGTTTTTAACTTTATACTGTCTTTAAGAAAATCACAGGTTCCAAAAAAACATATTTTTAACACTGATAATAAAAATGTATTTTATTAAAACATATTAAAATGTTTTCTGAAGGCACTACATGACACTGAAGACTGGAGTAATGGCTGACAAAAAAATCAGTGCTGTTTCACAGAAATAAATGATATTTTAAAGTATATAAAAGTAGGAAACTAATATCAGAAATTGCAATAGTATTTATAGTTTTTCTGTCTTTTTTGATCAAATAAATAAGAGGCATTTAAAACTTTTGATTAAACAGCAGTGTACTTATGTAGTATAGTATATATATTGATAATGATTATATCATGTCTGCTTTTATATTACAGAATATTTACCAGTGAAGGGTTCGGGACTGTGTCATAGTTCATTTTTAATTAGACAGAGCTTTATTTATTGATATCTTTCACAACTGACTGAACTGAGGTTACTGCAGTGCATTCTGGGTCTGTCTGTTGCCTCAGACTGCCATGATTTTGGATTGATTTAGAATACAGACCAATTAACTTATATTGGGGGAGTTCGATTTTACTTCTAACTTTTTGACACAACCTTTGATTAAGGAAAGGCTGTCTACATACAGCAGGTGGCATCAGCTTTTGGAACATCCAAACACCTCTTCCGTCTCTACATGTCCAGAATTTAGCCAGAAATCCAAACATCAACGTGCAATTAACATGCACACACTTCCACAAATACTCCCCGCCCCCATATCGGCACACAATGCAGCAGTGCCGATGTGATACCCTGAACTCATGGACTAATGCTGATATCATAATAGGAATTCCTAACAGGCTTCTATTGGCCTCAGTTTAGGAGAGAGAGATTCCTAACAATGCATTGATTGAGCTGCATGCACACAGCCGCTCACAATGACTCTGTTTGGCTGGAAAGCTCTGTGGATTGGCTCAATAGGGCTTCGGTACGCAGGCTGGTTTTCAGCAGGCCTCCAAAGAAAAGTGGAGTACGTATAATACGCATCTGGAGACTGAGACAGGGCCGGTCCATCACTGTCACACACGCAGGTCCACACAAACACATCACGCCATGCATTTTATACCCCCATTTATTGAAAAATCTGATTACCACAGTCACTTCAGACGTCTCCTTTAGGGTGGTGATTCATTTAAATGATTAACTGTGGGCAATTAATGCTCTCCAGAGAGGATCGGCTCATGGACTCCAAACAGCAACTAAAACACCATATTCTGACTCACTAGACTTCTAGCCTTAACATCGGCTTGCAATGTTAAATGCTCCCATATGATGCTAGAGGAGACATGCTGAACTTGACATGTTCCTATTAAAGCAAAGACAGCAATTAAAAGCAAGTAACTTTTTCTCATAAGTACAACACTGTACACTATCTGTATATGTTTACTGCTCCTGTGTTTACTATATCTTAAACATATTTCATATAAACACAACCTCATCTATCCCTCATTCCTTGCTCATAATGAAGTATTCAGAGGCCACTCCTCTTAAAGATGCACTATACGACCTCTGTCAAAGTTACTTTTACTGCACTGGTTCAAATATCAAATATGCAGAAAAATTCAACACTTTTTTTCAAAAGAGGCACATTATGCTGAATTTACTTTTGACTAAATTCAACAAAAATGGGCTTTTACTGCATTAGGGTAATATGTGTGAGAGAGAAAATAAAAAGTGTTCAAATTTGTTCTGCAACTGTGTGGAAAAATACAGTTTGTGTAACAGGTGAATGGATGTCAATGGTAAATTGAATGCACTGGTGTAAGTCGGATCCACAATGCTGTGCATCATCGGAGGAAGACCGCACTGCCTCAGATGAATAAGTTCACTGAACACGATTTACTGCAGCGAGAGAGAGAGAGAGGGGGGAAAACATATGCAGATAAAAATCCCCCTTTCCACAAATCTCTCTCTCTCCAAAATTCCTTTTAAAAACATGTACTGCTATTAAAGTAATACAAATACATAGTCAATGCAAACTATTTTACAGTTATGCGAAAAAAGGTAAAAGATCATGCACATGATCTTTTCACAGATGGTCTCGTTAATGTTTGGTTTGACATGATTTATTTTTTATCTCATATTATTTGCCATGTGACACAAATATTCTTTACATTTAGTATTTTGTCACATCAATTACTGAATTTTAAGCCGACTAAAATGACATCTAAACCTTATATTTATTGATTTAATGTACTTATTATTGCAAGTGTTTGAATATTTGACCTAATTTATATTACACACACACATATGTGTTGGGTTTCCATGTTTTCTGGGGTCTCTCTCTTTATAGGTGTAATGGTGTTTCTACTGTACAGACTGTATGTGGTATTGTCCTACACTGACCCTACACCTAAACCTACCCCTTACAGGAAACACTACACACTTTTACATTCTCAAACACTTCATTCTGTGTGATTTATAAGCTTGTTTCCTCATGGGGACCTAGAAAAATGTCCCCACAAGGTCAAAATGTACTATTTGGGGACCTTCTTACCTGGACATGTTTCTGGGACATTCATCCATTAACATTCTTCTCTCATTTTTGTCTCTCTAAACAGTCTGATCAGCTCTAGTCCTCTGAGGGTGTGATCTGACAGGCACTGGAAATGAGCAAGCTAGGTCTTTGCTTTCCAAAACCACATAGAGGGTATCTAGGGGTCCCGGTAATGAGAAAGACTCGAAAAAAGTCAAACGAACAAACTCTCTCCTCTCTGCAGTGCAGGGTCATGTTGATTGGCTACTTTGGTATGAAAAAGTCTTACTCAGCGATGCTTGGGATGGAAACCTTGCGGCATGAGGATCATTTACACACACAAACACTTACACACTCGGCCAAGAGAGAGGACGAAAGCTTGAGAGGGTGTTATGTCTCCACAAACACTCATAGCCAGGGCTCATCGACCAATGGACGCGCCGCAACCACCAAGGGAGCTTGCTAATGCATGCGTTAGTGTGTGAACATGTTGCACATGCATTCGCAACAGTATTAATTATTAATCTGGTACAGATACCGTGGGGAAAACACACGGCAGGAAGGATTTAAAAAGATCACATCCTCACACTGTTGCATTAAAGATTCACAACAGCAAATTAAATGATGGCAGAATAAACTCACAGACTGGGAACTTTGTATCAAGGCAGGCTGATTAAAGTGCCCCTATTATGGGTTATGAAAGGTTCATATTTTGTCACAATCTAAACGTTGCCATGCATGCAAGTTACTAGTTACTTAAAAACAGTAGTCTATTACATGTTGCTCCCAACACTGGCTGTCTGACACCAAGTCTGAATCACAGGTGACAGGACTCAAAAAGGCCAAAAGCTTTTATCTAAGCTGCTTGAACTAGAGAGAGAGAAAGAGAGATAGACAGGGAGGGAAAAAATAATGGTAAGAGCAATATCTTGAGACACGGGAAGATACAGAGAACAAGATGCTTTCACATTACACAGTCAAGCTGAGCTCCTGTTTCCTTTTGTCAGTCTGAGCACAGTGAAGATGAAACACCTTCATCACCAGAGACAGAAAACAAGCCCAAGCCCACTTGATAATCTTTATAAGGCCGTATATCAAGCCTGTGCTGACTTTAAGAGGCAAATCAAACGTGTACAATCTCGATGCAAGCATGTACAGAAACTCTTACAATTCAGACATCTTCAGCAAGATGAAGGATTTCAAGGACCGGAGACAAGAAGACAAGGGGAACATGGGAACTGAAGTGCTACTGGTACACAAAATAGAGGTCATGACTAGTCTATATCAGAGGGACTATATCAACATCTTTATCATTTAAATACATACTCTTTATACTACTACACTTGACATGGTAAAAAGAGTATGATTTATGAGAAAAGTGGTCAAGGACAAGAAGTCCTTAACATGGAGCTCAGCACTTGTGTTTGTGATTGTAGAGAAGAATGATAAATACTGATCAAGCCGAAAGGTATTTCATTTACCATGGTAAAAGTGCTGCTAGGATCGGTAACAGCAAAATGGTTAAATATACTAATGTCTGATAACTGATAACATTTATACGACATATAAAATACACTTTTCATGTACGTGTATAAACGTGTATGTGTGTGTGCGTGCATGTATATACATGATTATATTTATGACATTATTTTGCACTAGAAGCCAAATTACATACACTATACCAGGGATTCTCAAATCTTACCCTGGAGGTCCAATGCACTGCAGATTTCAGCTCCAACTAGGGTTGGGTCGATAGACGATGTCATCGTCCATCGCCGACGGCCGATAGACATCCCGATGCTGAGCCCCGCAGCAGCAGCAGCAACAACCAGCTCGTGAAAAACACACTTAATCTATGGCAGCAAATCTATGCCATAAGTAAGCGAGCGCACCACTGATGCTGGCGAGCGCGGTAAATCATTTCCGCGAGAGGAAAACAGATGCACATGTGCAATGATCCTCATCATTCCTACGCTCGATCCACTTTCTCCTGCTCGCGGTGAAAGAGGTATTTAATGTAATTTAATATAATCTATGCAGGCTGGAGAGATTAAACGGGTGTGCCAGGTTTGGTGAACATGAACAACACAATATGACGCAAGAAACAGTAAATACAGGTTTGGAATTGTGTCGGGTCACTAGTAATCAGTTAGCAGCCTTGAATTAGTTACTCAACCCGTAGCTAAACAAACACACATCAGCTTTGGATCAAGTCCTGCTGTTCGTACTCAAAAATGATGTCCCGTGGGCCGTGACATTTGACACTGATTACTGTGGTATTTACAGCGACCTCTTAGACATTACTGAATGTAATACAGCAAATCGTGACCAAGCTTTATGCATAATCTATGTGAGATTTACAAAACTCTTCCTGTTCCTGTCTGTGTGTGTTTTGTTTCCTATATAGTGAAGTAATTATAAGTTATGGAAAATGTTCTGTGCTGATACACTTGACTGGTCACCCCTCTTTTTTCTCTCTGTCATCAAAACCAAATCCCGATGCGCTGAGGAATATCTAATTATAGCAGCAGCATATGTTCTAGTTACAGTAATGAGATGGAGGGACACATCAGCAGATCTCTCATTCCTTTAGCTGTTTTTTTTCCCCAGGTAATCAAAGGTAAGCAGGACCTGATGTAAATGATGGGAGTTCAGCGCACTGTGAGGTGCTATAATGGCTGGAGATTGATTGTTACTAATGACTGATTCTCAAAAAGTCATTGTGAGATAGTTGGTGAATGGCTTTCTCAGTATGTCAAGGTCTTTAAGGAAAATTCAGCTAAAAATGAACATTGTTATCATACTCATCCTTAAACCTGTATTCTGCTCTAAACAGGGTTTTTAACTAACTAAAACCAAAACACTGCAAATAAACGAAATTTAAATAAAATATATAAAATACTTTTATTTATCATTTTTGATTAAAAGTACAGAAATGGTAAATTGAAATCAATAGAAACTACAGATACAAAAAAAAATTAAAAAGGAAGTACAACAAAAAATCTAAACATTTTTTACACTTAGTTTTTGTTAATAATATATATATATATATATATATATATTGAAATAAAAGATTTTCATATAGACTATTTAGATAAAGTTACAGTGGAAAGTTAAAGCACTAAAATAAGAAAATAAGAATGAATGAAAAAACTATACAGACATTAACTAATAACTACTGAAGTACTAAAACACAATAAAAAATACATTAAAATAAAGAAAGCAAATTAGAAAATAAAATCTGATTATAATAATAATTTTTACAATACATAAATAATAAAAAATAATTATACTGGCTTTAATCAACCACAACCTGACACATCATCACATAACACAAAGTATGCATGACATGACAAATGAAGAGTACAAATACCTTTACAGTTATTATGCTATATATTCTGTGTCAGACTGTCACGTGCTGACACTTCTGCTGTAAAATCAGCCTAGCATGCACAAAGCAAGAGTTCTGAACGAGCCCAGATCTTATGGATGTCAGCACTACCTGATGTTGACAAGCTGTAAAAAATTTCCAGAGGAAACAGGAGCGAGAAGAGAGAGTGAGAAGAACATCCACACAACAATCAACAGAGTGCTAACTTATTTATGTGACATGACAAATACATCTCCGAAACGCAGGTCACACACTCATGAGGAGTTAAAAGTTTGGCTGTGTGAAACTTTCCTGTGGTTTGAACACACACACACACACACACAGCCAGAGAAGCATGATGGGGAAGAAGCTCAGTCTACACGGTGTGTTGATTCTTTCTCATCCTTACAGTCTCTCTCTCTCTCTCTCTCTCTCTCTCTCTTGCTCTCACATTCGTCAGACAGCTGTAGTTTGTATGCACAGAATCCAGAGCTAACATACACACAGACTAATCTTATGATGCACACTAAAAAATATGATTTATTGAATTTACTTTTTTAAGGTGGTTTTTAAGGTCTTATTTTGTGGTTACATGCAATTTATTTTAGCTACATTTAACTAAATTCAGTTAACTAACTTTCAACTAAATCTGTTTATTTTACTGTAGCTAAAATAATTGTTTGCAACCACCTACATTAAAAAATTCAGTAGCATTGTTTCAGTGTGTATATACCGTATTCTGTAGGTCAATAGCCAATGCAGACTGTATACTGTATACAGCTGGGTGATAGACAGCTGTTGTATGTATGTACTGTACTGTGTGTATATATTCATCTAAAATTCACTAAAAATTATTCTGCATTTATCAATAACCAAAGCTGGCACAATTGTATTAATAAACTCGATGCTGTGCAAATCTGTACGCCATTAACATTGACTCTATATTTTCCAAAAAAAAATTTTCTGGCAGTCAGGTGCATAGGTTTTAGTGCTCCACTGGGCAACAAAATTGTGCTTACAAGTTAGCGAGCTGCTCCAATGAACATTTCTGAGCAAGAACCAGGCAAAGGTTTTGGTAAAAATTGCATCTACAGTCACATTTATCATTTATTTAAGCTGTTTAATGCACTTTGCTTTTAGAGTTCAGTTTATGATCTGATCAGGACTTTGAACATATTCAGGTCACATTTTATTATTGTGGCATCATTGATTTCAAATTTCCCAGCCACTAAATATGACATAAAACTAAAATAAACTCTTTCAGGTCATTTTATATGATAGTCAGTCTCTTTATATCTAAGTGGAAGGTTTCGACCTCAAAAGGCTGCAAAGTAGACCAGATATCTCAGAAATCTGACTCTGACTGCATAAGCACCTGGATGTAATTTACAAGGGTCAAACCTTACACGTCAAGCCTTCCAAGGCTGTAAACTCTTAAGGGTCTCTGCATCTCTTACACACAGCACATGCAGATGACTGGAGGTGAGCTGTTTTCTTTTATCACCACATTATAGATGCCTGGGGGAACTGAAGAACACACACAGCTTATGAGAGACACACTTGTCATTCAATTAGCTTCAGTCAGTGTGTGACAACACACACACACACAATCCTGAAGGACATGCTGAGGCTTAAATTTTTCTAATTAAGAGACACTGATGCATGACAACGGTGCATTTCAGTTGGTTGATTTTTACATAGAAAGCAGAGACCTATAAAACATTTTACTAAATGTACTACTTACACGCGTCTATACCTTCCTGCTTTTATCACTAAACAAACTTTGTTAGCAGCATCTGCTCAGACAACCATCACTCTTACTATAGCTGATACTAATGGGCAGGTATGGAAGCCTGTATTAAAATAAAAAGGCAACTGTGACTTCTTTGCTGATATAAACTCAGAATTGTGAGATATAAGAACGCAATTGCAAGAGTTGGAGACATAAACTTCAAGTTTACATACATTTTCAATTCTGATTATTTCTCTCTCAGAATATTGAGACTCACTATTGCAAGTTATAAAATCCAGCTCAGAGGAAAAAAGGTTGACTATTTTTGTACAATTCAAAGTTTAAATCTCACAATTTTGCAGTTGCATATTATGAATTAAAAATTATGAGATCTAATTCAGAATTGTAATGTTTATCAGTCACATTTCTGATTTTATTTTTATTTCTAAATCTATTTATAATACAACTCTGAGAAAAACTGCAAAAAATTTAAAATTAAAGAAAAAAATTAAAGACAAATAATAAGTGCTTCTCACAGTTTCTACAAAAAAATATAAAAAGGCTGATTGCTTTTCTCTCTTAACATAAATCAATAGACATTTCAAAACAATCAAATTGCATATCCAAAATGAGAAATTCTGGTTACGCAGTGATGAAGTCATAAATGTTACACTGCATTACATGTGCAAGAAGCGCAAATGCCATCATCAACTACTGGCAAATTGATACAAGCCATTAAATAGTTCTCACTTCCCAAAACAGCAATGAAAAATCACATTTATCTTTGGAAATGTATGAATCTTGGTTCACTGTATGAAAGCATTTTAAATGTGATGACAAATAATTGTCTTAGTAGAAATAAAGCTTTACTTACACCTTTTTGTCAAAAGCTCATAATGGCAGAAGCGTACAGCTTCTTGGAAATTATATTTATGGTGACTATAAGAGT
>JAUMHI010000436.1:3000-25035 GCA_032359435.1 Enteromius unitaeniatus | reverse complement strand
TATACTCATAGTCATGCAACGCTGATGTTGTTAACATTAAACATTTGAGAATAAAGTATAACAATAATAATAATTTGCAGGGTTTGATGGGATATGAGCTAAAAGATCGTTAGATTTAATTACCATTGGAAGCGTGATTTATTGTAATGCTTTTTTCCTCAATTGGTCAGAACAAACATGGCAGACTTGTTACTTATTCAGATCACAATATACTGCAACATTTCTTATTTGGGTCATATATTCAAAGACGTAGTTTAGAATCTGTGATTACTAAGGACGGGATTGGCCAAAGACCTCAAGCGTTTGGCAAAAATGTTACACCCCTTATAACATGATGCCATGTTCCGACGCTATGACACAAAAACAATAAAAGCCATTACAAATGAGGCATTTGTTGCATCCATCGAAGACATAATTACTGATTATCACCACTTAGTTCCGTCTCTCCACGCATCGCATTGCATCACGCCTCGTAAACATAACACCATATCTGCCTATGTGATCAGAGAAACGACAAACAACAAACCGACTTGTTACTTATGGGGAGTAGTTTCACAAAGTAAGTAGTTTAACTTTCACAACGACACACAGCGGCTCCAGAACATGGCGCCTGCAGCAACACTACAGACAGAATAATAGCTCCGCCTTTCTTTGAGTAAACATTTGAGCAGTGTTTGAGAATAAACCCACTCTGTGATGTTGAAAAGTGGGGGCGTTTTAGGGGGTGTGGACGAGTCATAACTTTTATAAAGAGTATTTCTTTGGTTTTGAGACTTTAGTCTTTGCAACTTCAGGGATCTTATCTCTGCACTAACAGCTTGTAACAATCCAAAGAGAAAGAAAGGCCAACACAAGAGACCGAGAATATATTCATGACCAGTGTAGGTGAGTGGATAATATGCGTTTTTGTGTGTCAGTTGCATACAGTATTTATCAAAGTGCTATTGGTCACTGACCCACAGTCTAAACTCAATCCCCCACACTTCACCTGCTCTTGACCTGCTAACAGAAATCACACCAGCAAACACAAGCATCACAGCGCTATAGGACTGAAGGACTGGTCAGCATTTTAGTCAAAATATCCCTCCAAATACACCATAAAGCTTGTCCTTAAAGAATTATTTATTTATTTATAATAAATAATACCTCTCTGAAGAAAAAAAATATATAATAATAAAAAAAGTTAAAATGCCGTTAAAAGGCTGCATTTATTTGATCACAAATACAGTAAAACAGCAAGATTTTGAAATATAGTTAAGATTTGAAAGAACTGTTTTCCATTTTAATATATTTTAAAATGTAATTTATTCTTTTAAATCATTAAATACCGGTTTCACAGACAAGCCTTAAGCCTAGTCCTAGACTAAAATGTAAATCTGAGCTCTTTCAACTGTGAGAAACTTGCACTGACTGATCTTAAGTGTCTTTGTTTTGTCTTAAGATGCACACCAGTAATGCTATCTTCAAAGACGTTTCTAAAAATGACTTAAATGTCCTAATTGAACAATGGCCTAATCTTGGCTAAGGCTAAGTTATATAGTCAGTGACAAAGAAATGTTCAGAATTTAAAATAGTTGGTATGGTTTATTTTTTAAATACATTGGGAAATATACAGTATATATAAAACCCTAGTGAGTTGCTTCACTAACAACAGTTTATACTGGCAGCTATTTTCTAAATAGCTAACTGAAAGGAAGCCTAATGGTTTAAGTCAATGATTTAAAATGGTCCTCATGAGTGACAACTACATTAACACTCACTCATGCATGCCACACAGAGAGAGCTCCACCAACAACAAGAGTTGAGTTCAATACCAAGGTCAAGGTCCTTGTCTAATGGCTTGATTATCTTATGCACAAAAAAGATGAGCATAGAAATACAGGAAAAAGCCTACATTTAAAAATATTGTTTTATATTATTTAAGGCTATTATATAAACATTTCATTTTGAATAATATTTTAATATAATAGTTTTCCACAATAATAAATAAATGCATCCATCCAAATATATATTTTAATCCAGTCTTGGCCATGTCTTGTCCCAGAAGATGTATTCCTAAAGAAAAGAGAGGAGGTGGGTAAAGGGGAAGAGAAGTGGAAAGGAAAGGTGATGGACACATGAAGAAAGAGCAGTCTCCAATTCACACACAATTAAAGTCTCTCCACTCTTTTCAGACAAGCTTAAGAGCATCCATCAGCTAACTTCAACACTAACGTCAATCAAGATCGTCTCTCTGACACATTGTGTAAATTACTGCGTTAACGTCTTATATGAAGGCTGTCCAGTCAACGTGGAACATGACTTAAGCTGACTCAAGGTAAAAGAACCCGAAGGCTCATGAGGTTTTGAGGACAACAGAACCTTACATCAAGGTAAGGAAGAACTGAACTAACCCCAAAAGCAGCTACAAATTTTTGGACAAGCATCACAGTGATACATGTATTTTGGACACAAAACTGTGATCAGAATGTACTCACCCTCAGGCCATCCAAGATATAAATGTGCTCGTTGCTGAATGAATTTGAAGAAATTTTGCATTAAGTCACTGCTGCAGTGAATGGGTGCCGTCGTAATGAGAGTCTATACAGCTGATAAAAACATCACAATCCACACACTCCAGCCCATCAATTAACATCTTGTGAAGTGAAAAGCTGTGTGTTTATAAGAAATAAATCTGTCATTAAGATGTTTCAACTTTTGCCCATCCATAACAACAGATCCTCCAGTAAAAGTAAATCCCTCTCCTGTTGTCCTATCACATCAAAATCCACCTACATATTTGTTTAGAATTATTTATTTTCGTTAGTCAATGACAGCTGATGCGTGCATATTTCTCTCCTGATCTTTTCATCAGGACTCCAGACCTTTTCACTGGAGAAACCAATAATATAGATAAAGAAGGACTAGTTAAATAATTATTGAAATAGTTAAATATATTCTCTTATTGATGGATTTATTACAAACACACAGCTTATAGTTGACTTGCTTGTGGGGTAAGTGTGATGTTGTTCTTACTCATTCTGACGGCACCCATTCACTGCCGAGGATGCAAGTGATGTAATGCATAGTTTCTCCAAATGTGTTCAGAAATGTAACAGTTTGCTGCTAGTTGTACAGTTGTCTTAAAAAAAGACCACAACATACAACATGCGCAATATATTCTATGCACAAACATGCATTCGTGTCAAGTTTTCTCCCTTCACAGGCACTCTATGAGAGCAGGAAATTACAGCTCTATCTGCTGTACAGGTGAGAGGACTGCTGCACTTCTCCTTTCATCTGCTGGATGACTGTAGTTACAGACTCACACAATGACAACATATACACACATATAAACATCCACATATGCTGCTCTCACTGGGAAACAAATACTCAAATATAAGACATGCACTATTTAATTGGCAATTTTCATGGACAATCTTCTGAGGTTCATCTTGAAGAACCCAGATACTCAAAAGTGGCCATCTAGCATCAACTTTCAAGCAGTTCTGTTTTCAACACTGATATCAAATCAAAGCAAATCAATGATTTCTGAAGGATCGTGTGAGTAAAGATGCTGAATATTCTGCTTTGCATCACAGGAATAAATTATATTTCAAAGTGCATGCAAATAAATATTTGTTATTTTAAATTGCAATAATATTTTACAATATTCCTATTTCATAATAGTTTCATCAAATAAAAGCAGCCTTGCTGAGGAGAAGATAATTCTTTTACAACCGTTAAACAAATCGTACTATTGCCAAACGTTGGAGCAGTAGTGTAGGCCGAAATGTAAAGAATAAAGCATTTCAGAGCATTACCACAGAACTTTTTTCATTAGTGACATAAACACAAACACATTAGACAAGAAATGAATACATACAGCACTCTGGCCATGATACAAACAAACACTAACCGTTTTAGCCGGACTAACACATTCCCTCAGGATCTTTCTCCTACTGCAGAGATGTGAGAGAACAATCACTTGTTGGGATGTAAATTGCCCAGGGCACTGAAGCTCCCTTTGGCACTTAAACACTGAGAACACCCAGAATTCACAAACAAAGCCGTTCTAATAAAGAAACCAGAGATATGGCCAGAAAAAAGAGCAGAATACTGCAGAGAGAAACAGAAAACCATAAAAAAACAAATAAAAACAGAAACAGTGTTTAAACAAGAAGCTCTGTGTATAATAACCATAAATGAGGTGCATTTCTAAAGCAGTGCCGCAATTTATATTAAACATTATAAGTATAATAGTCAAATGTTCTAAAAACAAACTAATTGCCAGCTGTAGTTCTATTGTATTATCAAAAATCAGCAAAAATATTCTATATAAATATGAAATATAAATATAAAAATATTTCTGCCTGATCCTTCTAGCTGAAGGATAAAAAGAATAGCTTTAATGGTTGTAATGGGAATTGTATTGAACTAATGGTCCCTGTTGGTCTCTGCTGATAAATTGTTACCTTCTATGGTGGCATGTTAAACCCACTAAATTCTAAAGGAAAACACTATTGGCTAGGGTTGCCAGGTCTTTGCAACAAATCATGCCCAATGAAAAATAACTCAAACAAGGCCGTGTCTAAATATCAAAACTCAACGTACTGCATGCCACTCCCGTACCCAAAATACATATTTTATTATCACTATTATGCATTACACACAATTTCAATTTGAGAATCACGACCAGTAATCATGAATTAAAAGCATTGCAACTGGTAGAATATAAACTATTCAAATATATACAAGTCAATAAGTGATTTTTTTCAGATTCTGGAAAAACATTGCAAACTTGGCAACCCTGCTAACAATTACCATTCATGATTTCCAGTAGAAGGCTTGCCAAGTTCGTAGTTCTAACAGTTAAGAGTTTGTAATGTATATAATCATATTTGTAGTGGAAAAACTCAAAACTTCTATGTTTGTTTGCTTTTATTTTGTAGCAGGGTCATGATCTAACATCAGTTGTCAGGAGTCTCTGGAGCTTGTCATCTTAAACACACACTCATTTTTCATGTGTTGACCTCGTCATATCCAATCTCCACTGGTTACTGTGTGTGTGTTGTGCTACAGGCTGGAGTCTAAGAATCAATGAATGAAGAAGATAATTAATAAATGGATGAGGAACCCGTTTGGAGAAGCACTGCCGCAGGGAAGAGACTGTACCGTGCTGTAGTAAAGCTGAGGAAATCCTCTTTTCTCTCTCTCACATACATTTACTTGCTTAAACGAGGACAAACTGTTCAAAAGTTTTGGGTTTGGTTTCTAAAATCTTCTGCAACAACTCTCACCAAGGTTACTAAAAACAGTAATATTGCTAAATATTAGCACCTTTTTTCTATTTAATTTAATTTTAATATGTAATATATTCCTGTGATGCGCAGCTGAATTTTCAGCATCATTACTACAGTCTTCAGTTTCACATGATCCTTCACAAATCATTCTAATATACTGATTTACTGCTCAAGAAATATCTTTTATTATAGTTGGATATACTGTAGTTGTGATGCTTATATTTAGCATATTTTGATAAAGGGTATTTATTTAAATAATAATAATAATTATTAAAACCACAAATGTATTATATAAATGCACAGTGTAGTATGCCTTGTTGAATAAAAGTAGAGTTATTTTACATTTTAATAATAATATACATAAATATACACAGTAGACACACATATACTATACTACAATTAACTGTGATTAATTGTTTGACAGCACTAATATATATATATATATATATATATATACATATACGCACATA
Source organism: Enteromius unitaeniatus (assembly GCA_032359435.1). Lineage (NCBI taxonomy): Eukaryota > Metazoa > Chordata > Actinopteri > Cypriniformes > Cyprinidae > Enteromius > Enteromius unitaeniatus. Next base: position 19,283 of record JAUMHI010000436.1, on the reverse strand, counting down.
TATATATATATATATATATATATACATATAAGTAAACTAAAGGCATGTTTTTAAATCATTCCTGTTTTCACAGCTTCCGAGGGAAAAGAAAGCTTTAACTCGGCTTAAAGAACAAAGGAAAGTGCAAATGCCCGGAGCAGCATAGATCTCATTCGAGGTCTGCTCTCGGTGCCATATGCACATCAATCCCAGAGTCCACTGGGGACGGCTCCCTTCACCTGCTCAGATGAATGCAGGACACACCTGAATAACAAGCTCCTAAAACCCAGCTCTCATTTGTGTGAATGTGAGTGTGCGCCGTGTCCAGACAGGCTGGGGGAGTCCGCGGCAGACATGCTAGCGCAGGTTGGCTTTGAATGAGCTAAAAATAGCATGGGAAGAACGTGAGACGCCTCCGCAAACGAAGCCCCCCATCTCCATCTCCTCCATGATGGATGGCACCATCGTGCCGAGCAGACGTGTCTGCCAGAAGAGGGGGCAAGATGCCTTCTGAAACGCTGAAAGAGAGAGCGCAGGAGACTAGGATGTGTCGATGTAGCGATGACAGCGTAAGAAAGAGAAGCTAGATGATCAAACAGAAAGTGTGAAAGACAAAGAGCGTCCTCGTGAAGTGACACCGTTGAACGGCTGTGACTTAAAAGCATATTTATGACCATGCATTACTGCTGCAAGCTCGCTGTGGTGTTAAAAATGCATCCATCACCTCTATTTAAGTACCGCGTGACAGAAAAAGAAAGAAAGAGAATGATATGGAAAGCAGGCTCTTGTTTGTGGTGGCTGAGGTGAATGGCTAATCTCTTCTGCTGAGGTCCAAACAAAAGCTGCTCTCAATTAATGGCCTTTATTAAGCAGCAGGGCAGCCGACGTGGGGCTAATATGCTCACAACTCAATGCTAATACAGCTAACCCAAAAATAATCAGATCCCGAGCAACGAGTCCAAGACGAGCATTAGATCGGACAGCTGCAGTCAGACACCAGTCTGTCTCAAGCTCGGATGATGCCGTCTCGCCTCAATAACGTCACATATCGGTCTGGAACACAACATCCAAATACCTGGCACTAGGTTTTGTTTAAACTGTGCTGCTGTTTAGTGTAAGACAGTAAAGCCAAATGAAACTAAATGAATCATACTGTATTTACTTTCTTAATAAATGTCCAGAAGAGAAAGGAAAGGAAATCAGTGTTTGATCAAAATTAAACTTTTCCCCATTTTTCTTCTCTGCTAATGCAATCAAGGGTGGGGGAAATGAAATGAATGCAATAATATCATGCCTCAAAACTCACATCTTAATTAAAACCTGGTGGATAAAAAATCAATCACAGGCCAATGTCAGCAAGATTTCGGAGGGGAATGAGTTTTATGATAAAAATTGTGATTGCAATTTAAAATGCAATCAAGTAAATAAATAAAAAGTTCCAGATTTGCAGTCCATCTTTGTAAGAATGCATCATTTGGCCAAAAATGATGGATAATTGCAGTGTTTCTAGGATTATTTCAGTTGTGTTGCTGTCTATGAAGGGTCAGATGGTTCTCTGACATCATCAAAAATATCTTCATTTGTGTTCTGAAGATGAACGAAGGTCTTATGGGTTCGGAGTAATTAATGACTGAATTTTCGTTTTGGGGTGAACTTTTATTTATTTTTGTTATTTTTAGAAATATTAAACTATTGTGCTTTTACTATGGCAAAAAACACTGGAAGTTCAGAAAGATATTAGCACTTCCTCTGGAAAGATGTTTGGCGCATATTCCTAAATGCACCTTAAAAGTAGAGCAGATGCAGAAGATGCATGAGTTTGTGTGGGAGACACTGAGAACACTGGATCAGAAGCTGCTCACGTGTAAAAGACATTAGAGCTGCCCTTCGCTCGCAAACACACATTGGTGCTGTAAATTTATTTAATGGAAGTCATTCTGATTTGAGAATCACAAGCTGTAACCCCGTTAGGCTGATGTGGCACAATATGAAATCTATAATGCGATCTCGATTTTATTGCAGTTAATCATAATAAAAAAATCATAATCACCTTCCTATATTATTTTGCACTGAAAACTCCAAAATCCCATTAGGGCCTATGTAAGGTAAATGTGCTGAGAATGCTACTCTGTGTTTTAAACACATCCACAGAGGAAGGCCAGGTGGAGCGTAAGGTGTGTATTACAGCTGTCACTGTGCTCTGCGTCCATACTGAGCCATGCATGCCATCTGTCAACAGGAGATCTGGGACCAAGAGCCTGATTACTAGAGCATCACGAACAAGTACAATCACCAAATCACACGGGACACTGCTAAAACTGACACTTAATTGGTTTAAAATCCAATATGAGCAACTTTCATTAAACAGTCTATATCACAAAACTACAGCGTCCCACACATGAAGTGCAGCAAAAAAAATGTGTGTGTGTGTGTGTGTCTGGTGTCCCCGCAAAAATAAAGACATTATTTTTTCAACTTCCCCCCCCAAATGATTATATTTGTTTTATTATTTTAATTTATTTACTATTATTTTTACTAATTGTTATGAATTAAATTACAAGATATTACAGTCTATAACAATATAATATTTTTTTCTTTAATTAGCTGAATATCATGATTTCTTCTTCCATCATGTATCAATGTGCAATCAAAATATTTTATAGTACTTTTCTTTTGGCAACATTTTATTTATTTTATTTGTAAAAGCCCTAAATAGTTATTTACTTAATTCTACAATATAAATTTTTTTTTTTTCTTAGAAAAATGTGTGTCCATAAATCTTGCATCAACTCTGTTACCAAACCATATTTTGTCTTTAAATTGGTGGAATTATCTCTGAGCATTGTGTAAGTTACAGGAAATGATGTCACTTTCTGAAGTGATCTGAAGCTCTGAAAAGTATCTGTGCTCTCTCTGAGAAAATATTTTAATCTAAAAACGTCTCACACCAAGAGATATTCAATTTTGTTACCACAATATCAAAAGAAAACAGAATTTATTACTGATCTCACACTAAAAAGCTCTTTTAATCCTGTTTTCATTACTGTCAAAGCATTAATGTCAGCAAGTGGAGTTTTTAGAAAAAAAATAAATAAAACTTGTAAAATTTGTTCCCCCTACATGTGCACTACATGCTAATGTTTGTTAATTAATTTCCATATTTTGCTCAATTAAAATGAGTCAACAAACAATGTGACAATGATTTATTAAATCTAATGAACAGTATAGCATGGCCACACTGTACTAAATAGAGGGAATGAATCCAAAAATCAAGAGAACAAATTATGGGATTAAGTATTTTGTCTAGTGTTTGACCTTAGGCATCTGAGTCACCCACCAAAATAGAAAAAGATAAAGATGGCACAGATAACAATGCCTAAAACTCTAGAAAACATATATAAATTGCACAAACTGCTCATTTCTGTCCTCAAGCATAACATGGCATAGTGTTTAAAGCTCAAGTTTAGTCTTTAGCTCAAGAGTCTTTATATTAGAAAAAGACGATATTTGCTGAAAACTGCTCTAATATTACTCATGCTTGCCAAACAGCAACAACTACTTCTATATGACTCCAAAAGATTATATAGTGCTCAGGCGATGAAGCCCCCGAATATCTTTCAATACATGGAAAAATGCATGCAGATGTTGCTGAATACAGATCTTCAGATCAGACATTGGTGATTGGCTACTTTCTCAGCCGTCCTTTTTGGGCTCTGCTGTTGAAGCAGAGACACCAGATCAAGTTCTGCTTTAAATGGCAATTGCATGTATTTGAGCAGCACACAGCTCAGCTTGGTAATCAATGTGAATGAAGTACCTCATGCCAGACATCTTTGTGAGCGGGATTGGCAGTCAATATGAAACCAATAAAAGGAAAGCTCACCCGAAATGAAAATTCTGTCACCCTCGTGTCGTTCCAAACCTGTGCGATTTTATTTCTTTTGTGGAACACAATCTGAGAAATATTGCAGAATGTCAAGAGTGTTCTTTTTCATAATGTGGATTGTCAAGCTAGATAAATGATGAAAAAGCATCATAAAAGTACTGCAATATATTACAAATCTTCAAAAGCCATCTTTGTTTGAGGAGCAGGCCGAAGTTATTTACTGAAAATCCCCTCAGTGGTTGCTATAGTCCTTAAATTCAAATATGGCATGCAAAGAAGTTTGACAACACTAATATATTTGGGTCATATTATTGCAAACATGGAATCTTGACGCATGAGAATTGAGAACTACTTAAAGCTACCTAGCAATGACTTAATTTTCACACAAAGGCACATGAGTCACACATGGACTGCTTTTGTGTGGCTTTTTTATCGTTTGGTGGAGCTAAACGGTCCCAGTCCCCATTATCAAAAAGAATAGTCTACATATTACACAATATGTCTTCTTTTGTGTTTCCCAGAAGAAAGAAAGTCACAAGGGTTCGGAACAGTGGAAGGGTGAGAAATCGACAAAATGTTCCTTTTTAAGGGAGCTCTTCCTTTAAGAAAAACCAATACATGAAAAAGGACAAGCTGAAGGCATGAACGTCATTTCTCTTTGGGAAATGATTTGATTTTCACACGAGCGATACGAGCAGGTTAGCATCCTTAGTCATCCTTTTACCTGAGAGGAAGAGTGCACACATCCACACGCGTACAGTCAAAACTTTCACCTGTAATCTACTGTAAAGCGTAACATTTCTCTCCCAGCGGTGAGGTCCCTGTAGTCTGTGCCATGTGTAAGTACATCACAGGTGTCCCTCTGCGATTAACGTCAGGGAAAAGGGCTTTTGTCACACTTTGAAATCCTTAACCGAAACCCTCCAGAGACATGTGCTCTTCTCTATATATGCTATTTTTTTCTCCACTTTTTCCTTTCTCGGGTATTTCCGCTCCTCTCTCCCTGCAGTGAACACACTGTAAGCAGATGCGACATTAATGCAAGGTGTGGGATTTGCAAAACGAATGCCACCAAACCATCCAACTCTTATAGAAACAATTCAAACCTTTTTAACTTGCACTTTTTAGAGACACACATTTCAGAAAGGGACACTTTTAGAATTAACTAGAACTATTGTCTATAAAATGAATGCTTGTTTTAACTAGCTTCTAAAAAGTAAAGCGCACAAGACATCCGTAGTTCACTTGACTGGGCACGCATAATTATACAGTCAAAATGTATACAATGTCAAAATGTTGGAGGTTTCCAAAACCAGTGTGTAGACCATCATTGAAAAGAATGAAAGACGTTTAAAACCCCAAAGACTGGTTATCCATCTAAAAAGAGTAATGAGGACCCTGGCCACTCCTGTTTACTAAACCCGTGCCAGAACATAGTCAGAATTTAGACTACAGAAAAACCTTCCTAGATCTGATGAGAGAAACATCTCTCTCTTTGGCTTGCAAATCCCTAAAACCATTAAGTCAAGCAGGTGCATGAAGCAGGAATCTTTTTAAGAGCTAGAACAGAGAGATCCGATCATCTAAAAGAGGAAATCTGCAATGGGGGTAAAAAAAAACCCCACCAGACTTAGACTAAGACAATGACTAACACTTGCTGTGAGGACATTTTTCTAGACATCTCTAACCAGCACAGTCAAAATCCAAGATTTAAAGCTCACAGAAAATGTGTTCAGAGACCTGAAGATTACAGTTCAGAGATGATCTGCAACGCATCTGCATGAAGGACAGGAATAAGTGACCAAATCCAGTTCTGCAAATCCAGAAGACATGCAACCTACTTAGAGTAAGTCTTGCAGCTGTTAATCACTGCCAAAGGCAGCTCTGCAAAACATGAATAAAGAACTTGAATATAGACATCAATGGAGGATTTAAGCGCACTTTTTAAACTCAAATGAAGGAAAAAAGATGATGTTTCGATTAATTGTTAAATATGTCCATGTACAATTTTAAGGTGAATCGGGATATTTTACACATCACAGCTCATTATAATATCTAACGATCTCTCAAATAGCGACGTTAGCACGTTGAACGTTAGCATCACACATATCCAGCTTCATATCTATGGGTTTTATAGATGATAGGTTTGCTCGGTAGCTCACGGAGTACAGAGATGTACGTGAGAGGTGCATCAACAAATGTGTTTTTATCAGTTTTGCATTTGTTAACACTATCAGGTAGGTTTAGGGTTGGATTTGGTGTATTTCCAACATGATAGAGCTTTAACTTTTAGCAACAGTTCACAGATATTACCTATATCAATGTAATAAAAATGTGCCAGGGTTCACATATTGAACCAGTTTTTAGCGCCACTCAGTGAACATTTCTCTTTGAAACTGTGGTGAAACATGCAGTAAGGCACGTAAAAACGGTGTTACACAAAACATGCTTATTTTTATGAGACCAGGTTGCTTTATTATATAAAAATGATGCATTAGGAATAGGATTTCTTAAAAGAGGACCATTCAGAGTCCTTCTGATAATAAAGTTTAAAAACCTCTGATCTAACAAAACTTCAAAGACCCCTTCCTTTCCAAAAATGCATACACTATATAACTTGTGCAAGACATTCAGAGTTCTTTGTGCTCTCAGGAGCCGGATGTGGGCATATGAGAATAGAGATTGCAATCTGATATTGTTTATTTGCATTATAATGCTCCCAAAGATACTATCAGGATTGAGCGGGTGTTAGCATTTGAAAGGCGTGTGGCGGTGGGATGCGCCAGTGAAAATCTGCCATTTAACACATTCTCTCTGCTCTCATTCACATCTCGTTATTCACAAAAAGACTTGGGCCCTGCTGAAGGACAGCACTCATTAAAACTATGACTTTCTGCTTTTAATGAGGCCCCGACACATCACCACACATTTACACACTCACATGCAACCAGTAGTCCACACTAATGCATGTCCACCAATGCACACTCGTACAGCGCAGAGAAGAGAGAATGAAAGATTCGAGGAGAAACACACTTCTGACAGGCAGAACGAGCCATTGATCTGATGCTCACTCATTCTACTGCAGTTACTCACTTCACAGGCATCAAATGCACCAAAGGAATCGACGAAACAGGCTGAGAAACATGCAACAAACCTTCTTATGACCAACTAACCAACTCAACCAAGGCTAAACACATAGATTCAGACAAACAGGTTTGGTTCTTTTCTTGGAATCCAACATCATCTCAATCCAAACAATGAAACCTCAGACTGGAACCTGAACAAGTGGACATGGACCATGCATAATCCAACAAAAATAAAACCACCCAGAGAGCTACTAACGGCTAACCAGTTGCTGCTGGTCACCAGTAGGTGTTTCTACTCAACTGTCACATTCATCTGTGTCAGGATCACGTGAGCTTCATTGTTTGCACATTTACTCAGCATACTGCCAATGGAGGTCACTGGCTAAAAAGGAAACACTGACCAAAACATCACAGATATGCCACATTTGGTTGCCTTCAACATGGTCAATGCTTGTTTTCAATGCAGAGTTAATTGAATCAGCAAACATACACTTACATATGCCCATTTTTGTAACTGCTGTAATTGTGAATAAGTGACACTTTTGTTAGTCCAGACATATTTGAGCTATAAATAAAGCGCAGAAATTTGAAATCGGGCTTAAATTCAGCTATAGCACTACTGGTAAATCTTGAGACGTTTTGAGATCCTCACAGCCATGGCGTGTCAGCTGCTTATTATTTGCATTAAGGTATAAAGCATAAATCATTTGCTGTCACGTTATACTCCACACTGCTGTCAATCCCACAATCCTTGCTCAGCTCCAAGGGGTCAAGGTTTGGATAGTTAGCTAGGCTCTGTTGGCATCTGTCTTTTGACATCCATTCAACATTAGCTATGTATTCCAGCGGAAAAATACTACCATATACTACCAATCAAAGGCTTAGAGACAGTAAGATGTTTAGCAAGGATGCATTAAATTAAATCAAAAGTGACAGTAAAGACATTAACACCATTAAAATACTTCTAAATACAACATGATGTTGTTCTTTTATATTTAAAACAAACATGGTTTCCACAAAAATATTAAGCAGCAAAACTGATTCCAACATTAATAATATGAGTGATTCATAATATTAGAATGATTTCAGACAGATCATGTGATAATAAAGACTGGAGTAATGATACTGAAAATTCAGCTTTTCATTACAGGAATAAATTACATTTTAAAATATAATGGACAAGTATGATGGTGTTTTAGTGCCACCAAAAAACAAAATCTAAAACTACGTGATTAAAGTTGTAATATTTTGAGAATAAAGTCGAAATATTCAGAGATTAAAGTTGAAAAATTCAGAGATTAAAGATGAAATATTGCGAGAATAAAGTCGAGATATTAGGAGATTTAATTTGAAATATTACGAGAATGAAGTCGAAATATTACAAGATTAAAGTTGAAATATTACGAGAATAAAGTCTAAATATCACAAGAATGAAGTAAAAATATTACGAGATTGAAAGTTGAAATACAACAAGAATAAAGTCTAAATATCACGAGAATAAAGTCGAAATATTATGAGATTAAAGTTGAAATATTACGAGAATAAAGTCTAAATATTACGTGAATGAAGTTGAAATATTACGAGAATAAAGTCAAAATATCACAAGAATAAAGTCGAAATATTAGGAGATTAAAGTTGAAATATTACGAGAATAAAGTCGAGATATTAGGAGATTTAAGTTGAAATATTACGAGAACTAAGTCGAAATATTACGAGAATAAAGTCAAAATATCACAAGAATAAAGTGAAATATTAGGAGATTAAAATCCACCAAATCCTGGCTTCAGACTGTGAAATACTGAAAAAAAAGTATTAAATTAAATAAGCCACCTGCAACCATAACACCTGTATCTGTCTGAAAGGAACAGGTGAGTAACTGCACTTCAACACGGCTCTCTCATATCCATCAGCACCATATGTCGCTCCAGAGGGCCCTGGGGACGCGTTACAATACGCTGCAACCCAACTGACAAGTCTGACTGCCTCGCGACAGGAGGGAAAAAGTCCCTGTGAATTACATTAAAGCTAACCATCACTGTATCTACCTTTGATTTTCCGTCTCTCTCCAAGTGCCCAGTTTTCAAAGTCCGCCGCAGTCACACTAATGAAGACGGGTTGTGTTCAAGAGCAAAAAGAGCGAGGAGGATAAAAAAAAAAAAAAGGCACAAAAAGAAAGAGAACAATCAAGTGCATGCCTGAAAGAGAAGAGAAGCGAACAGGACAGGCAATAAAAGACAGAGAGAGAGAGAGTTTGGAGCGCTGACAGAACTCACCGTTTGCTGCAGGTCAGGGATGCCTATGCGGACGACCAGTGTGTTGCCCTGGGGTTCCTCCATGGGGCCGGCCGGCGCTCGGCAAACGTCGGCGTGCGGAGAGCGGGAGATGTCCCCCCGGCTGGTGCTGGAGAGGTGGCGGGGAAGAGGCTGCGCAGGGCGAGAGTAGATGAGGAGAGGGAGAGAGAGAGGCAGCGAGAGAGGGAGAGAGGAGAGGGGGAGGGCAGAGGGGGGCTCAGACGGGAGTTCAGGCTGCTGCTGTGGACGATCTCTGGGCTGGGAAGGCTCATGTTTGCCCGAGCCCGCACTCACAGGCATGCTCTGTGTGTGTGGAGCTCCGACTGCATAGTGCCTCCCTCACGCACACGCGCACACACACACGGGGAGCTGCTGGCACACGCGCACACACACACCAGCACAGGGAGAGAGAGAGAGAGAGGGGAGGGGAGATACAAGAGAGGATTAGAGAGAGAGAGAGAGAGAGAGGTTAGATGTGTGCTGTGATTAAGCATTTCAACCATCAAACCTGTAGGCTATAATGCCAGTTTAACACATTTTTCAATGAACAATAACACAGATTACAACATCAGCATTAAATAACGCAAAATAATACGATTAGCTCGCAAAATATTTCTAATGACCTGATATTGCTTATTTACTGTATTACTGCAACAGCTCTCGTTTCAGTTAAATTAACATTTTGTTTCTATATAGGACCAAAGTAACCAATGTTCCTATACTCTCTTCTCAAATAATACCATTAGAATTTTTTGTTTAACAAAGAAATGGGCGTACAAGTTAAGTTGGCGCAAAATACACTGCTTTGTTTCTAAGAGAGGTTAATGTTTTGTTATTTGTCTATATAAATTTAATTCAGAGTAACATGTTGTTAACACTTTATTTTAGGGTCTCTTAAGTCGTTGCTTATTATCATGCATTACTACCATATTAGCTATTTATTAAGCACATATTAATGCCTAATCCCACATGGCCTTATTCTACATCCTGACTCCTACTCAATACCCAAACTCAACAACAAATTCTAATGATCTAATAAATCAGATATGTGATAATCGGCAGAGTTTCGATGTAAAAACATAAGCGGATGAGAGAGAGAGAGAGAGAGGCTGATGAACTGCTATATTGATTTCAAGCAAATATTGCCTTCACAGTCCACAGCAAAGCAACATCTACCAACACTATCTGACAAAGTTTGATGTGTTCACACATCGGTGAGTGTCATCTCATGCTGTCAGTGTGTGCGCGTGTGTATCTGTGTGCGTAAATCAACATTTTATCAGGTTGACTGAATACTATGCAGCATGACTAAAGCGGTGCTGCTGCAGAACACCACAAAACACCTGGACCAGTAAATGCTCCATATACAGTATAACACACTTTAGTAATCAGTGAAGTCAGTTTTTCTTGCACACTTGAAGCTTGCATAGTGTATAGGTCTACAGTTAATTTGAAAATACAGTGATAAATGCACTGAAAGAGTACTGTAAGTTAATACATGCGAGTGAATTTCTTCCTCAGCATGCAACCAAACCAAAAACAAACAAATAAAGACGGCAAGAAAGCCTGACATGCAGTCAGCACAGAGTAAAACAGTTATGGATTCACCACAGGAATCCTCTCCCTCCCATCACTGTGATGTCATCATGCTGGAGCACTCCTATTGGCTGGATCTCCTGCTTTCATTCGTTCACATGCCCTCGTCTTTATCTCTGTGGGCCAAAATCTGATTGACCCCATGTCAGTGTTCCACTTTATTATGCCGTCCATCTCAAACCCATCCACTCCCATGGCACGTTTTCCCTCAGTCTCTTTCTCATTCCTTTGTTATCCTGGTCCTCAATCGCTCTCTCTCTTCCCTGTACAGTATTAACTGACTATTTCCTTCAATTTGGCTTGTTCAGCAGCATAATTGCGTGTCTAAGTCTTTCTTGCATTAACACTCATGGGCATATTGTTTTCTAAACTGTCATTTTCCAGTGTGAACACACACAGAGCTGGGCTGTACTCTGTGGGAGGTTAAATTACTGTAGCAGACAGACAGGCAGTAGATGTAAAAACAGATGAAAGTTTTATAGTGTGCCGCTAATGCTTAAAATCACTTCTGCTTGAACCACTACTCAACTTTAAAGACCTTCTGCGTTCTCTATATGCTAGTGCAATTTCTACAAAAAAAAGGCAGTTTATATACATGAAAATAAATAGCTAAGACAAACAGTAAATATAATATTATAAAAACAATGCATCATTTGCTAAATCAAAATATTTATTTTGGTCACTGTATTAAAGGAATAGTTCAACCAAAAATGAAAATCCTGTCAAAAATAGTGTTTGTGTATTTATTTGTTCATTCATTCATGTATGCATGCATGCATTTGTGTATGTGTGTGTGTGTATGTATATATATACACACACACAAATACACACACATAGATACAGTACATACACATTACTTTAGTTTCTTGCTCATTAATCAGTTTACTTTGTTTTTATTGTCTTGATTAGTCTAATTCTTGCAGCATGCATAGGTTCATTAAAGGCTACTCCACCTGTGAAAGCTTTGTTCATCCTCTGATCATAATTTAAGATATTTGGGATGAAAGCTGAATGGTTTGTGACTCATTGACTGCCAAGTAATGTTAAAGTCCAGAAAAGTGTGAAAGACATCATCAAAATAGTCATTCTGCCATCAGTGGCTCAATTAGCTACAATTAGTCTCCTCTGTGTCTCTCCTTGTCACTGTAGCACCATTTTGGAGAATATCTACTAAACGCAAACTACGTACTCTATTCTGTGTCAGCCGCACTTCATATATATATATATATATACGTATATATACATGCACGCATGATTAAATGAATAAATACACAATAAATACACAAACACAATTAAGCACTATTTATAAAGGATATACACTGAAATAAAGTATACATATCAAATAATTTCAAGCAGTTAAAAAAAGCCACGAAAAGCTCTTATGTGCATTGAACGCTGGAGGCAGTAAGTAGTAGCTTCTTATATAACTGCTGGAATCAGCTTTAATCTGAAAATCAGACAACTTCACATGCACACACGCATCGTGAGAGAAGTCAAGATGATTTAACATTCAATACGCAGTGTCTTGAGCTTCTGCTAACATGAACCAACCAACAGCAACATGCATAATGTAGCTTTCACTGCTAGTATATAAATGATCCCACTTATAATAGAATATTAGATAGTCATATATACAGTACGTTATAAAAGCCTAGTGGAGTCCTACGTGGAGGCTAAGTTTGATTCTGTTTCAGGACATTTCTCAATGTTTTTCTCCAGCCCATCTCATTAAAGAAAGTCTTCATCAATAGTAACTAAAAATAACATCTGCTTTATGACTTGAGTAGACATTTCTCAGCAACTGCCAACAGCTCAAAGACAGATTTAACAGGACAACAGGTCTGCACACATACAGTAAAGACAAGCCTGGCAGAAACCAGCTTCAGTATTTGAAATAACACTCTTTTTTTGTCTATAAAAGACACGTCAAAAAGAACAACTTTCTGAGAAAACAGCAACAAAACCAAAAAAGCCCCTACTGATACCATGAGAGACTCAAACTTCGAGGAAGTGGAGGCAAATCCGCCTGTGATCAGACAGGCTTGTGTGAGCAGATCAAACTGTCTCACACACTAGATCTGTCCGTGAGCATGCGTACCGCTTCCAGACGGAGAACGAACCTCAGTCACCACAGCGGATGTTCACATCACTGCCAGCTGCCTAAAACCCACATAACACTCTCAACTGAGTGAACGTTACTTAAATGTTGGGCTACTATTATTTACAATCAGTCAATCAATCTTTTTCAACTTTAAAGAATAACTTTAAGTGATTGTTAATTAATAGCTTTAAAAAAGTAAATCTTAAAATTATATCAGGGTTTTTCCTGCATTTAAATTTTTTTGGCGGCCGCCAAAATGAATTTTTGCCTCGCCAAAGCCGTGTTTGATTAGTTCATGTGATGTAAATGACTGCTGAGCTTGTGACAGCACTCTTGTTAACTGAGTGAGAGAAAGAACAGAGAGAACACTCTCTCTCGGCCTGTTTACACCTGATCACTTTATGCACTTTTTAAGACTAAATGCCTTCCGAAACGCATTCGAGTTGGATTAAAAGTCAGATATAACTGAGCTAATGCTAGTCGTAACACCGCGGACTCAGCCAGAACGGCAAAGCACAAACTGCAGCAAATGAAACGCAATGCAAGTTGCAGACCCTTAACACACAGTCTTCATTGGATAAAGTCATACTAATTTATTTTATTAGCTGATGATTATGGCAGCGCATATCTGTTGAATTCATTGACGTGGCACTCTGTTCATTTTGTATATAGCGTGAGAATTCAAGAACTGAGTTATATATTTTGCGGAGACACATTTATACGGCCAAGTGTAAAAGGAAAAATCAGATTGATATCTGAAAAGAGAGAACGCATAATGTGACCATGATGCAACAACCAACATGAACACTCTTAATAAAAGAAAAAAAAAAAAACATATGCAGTGTTGTGGTTGACACAAATCTTTTTGAGTTGTCCTAACAACTGAGATCAGCACACAATGTGTCCATGTCAGCTAATAATTGACTTGCAATTTAACGACTCGTTTGAACCGATTCATTTTAATGAACGGTAAAACAACTTATCTGGCCAACACTCAACTCACAAGACATCATTGTCTGAATTGGTTTATATCAATTATAAATAGGCATGATTTACTCAGAACACCTCAGTTGAGTGACCATAAGTGTGATTTAGCCTTGATCTAACCTTCATAATATTAAAAGACTATTTCAGGTCAAATCATAGTAATTTCAGGTCAAGTCATAGTAAATTACCTATAAAATAATAGGTTGTCCTTTTTACTGTGTGGATGACCATCAGCCACCACCGAAAACCGGTTTTGACCCAGGAAAAACCCTGTACAGAATGTTTAAGAGACCAAGACAATAAATATATAATATCTGGTAAAATCATTTGTACATTCTTTTAAGGTAATGAAGGATTAAAATATATGCATTTGAATTTATGTAAACTAATGATCATTATGTTTAATAGTTCATAAGAAAACATTTTCTAAGACATTTCATATCTGTATCCATTTGAGTTAACCAAGGATCTATTAAGCATTATTTGTTTGTTAATTTAATAACTTCAAATCTGTTCTGCTCTATGAACATACTGTAATACAACTGAACGCACAATAAAGCTGTTCACATCATATTTTCTGTTGGCATACATAAAACACTAAACACTACCCATTAATACAAGTTTACCAGGAATCACTCTCACTATACTCCTTAAATCCTGACTTATAATCTACATCATCTGACAAAATCAATTTATAACTCACACTAAACCAATCCCCAATATACCATCAACATAACAAAACTACTGCAAAAATGAAATGTTTGTAAGCTGAAAAAGTCCCACTATAGCTACATTTATGTGATGAACACCATGTACCAGCGTCCATCCCCAACAGCCGCATCTGTTACAGTTTGCAATATATTCAGGAAACTACATCGTTGACAAGTTTAATTCCAGAGCTGTTACACACTCCACACGTTTAAAAAGTCTCCAAGGACAGAAGGTGAAGGATAAATAACAGAGGAAGCCGAAAGTGAGGGAGATTGTGATAGTTTGCTGTTCGAAGAGGCTCTGACTGTTACAAGGATGCTTAAAAGTTGGCGGTGTCAGAAAACATATTTCATCTCCATTACATCATACCCTGCCAAAGATAGAGGCTATCTATAGACAAGAGTCGGTCATCACCGTCTTTACTCTCACAGCACAGACATCTGTGTTTCCAAACGTGTTTTTCTGCCCTTCATTTCTCCAAAGCAAATTGTATGCAAAACAGTAAATAATAGGAGATTTTATTGGCAGACTAAGTAAGGGTTACAGGGTTTTAGATCGCATCCCCCTGCTGGGCGGCTCCAGCCAAAATCCTCCTTTGGTTTCTGTGGATTGCTTTCACATACAGTCTCCAATGGCTCCCCTTATTTTCAACCCAGCCGTCAAACAAAGTGAATTATTCATGTTCTCACTGTACACTAGGCTTTGCACACAAACTGGCCAATGTATGCGCATTTTTAACACAACCGAAAGCTAAACATGGACTAAACATCTGCCCCTAAAAACCCCTTTCAGAAGTGGATCCGGAGCCAGTTCTTTAGCTTCACCAATCCCTCTTCACTATTATCCAGACCTCGGGGTCTCTGCAGAGTTGCAGATACCAAACAGTGTGAATAATATTATTAATGTTTTATTTATAACAGCTGGATTTCCTTTGATAGTGAAATAATTTCATTTTATTTATGTAAATGTATCATCCTTCATGTAAACCCTGCCTTGCGGATCCGTTTACACAACAAAATGCTGTACTTATCAATGTAAGCTGAGCTGATTTTATGGCTGCGCTGAGAGATCTTCTGGGGAAGTTCAAATATCTTGATGTGCTTCTTTATCCCTTTATCCCTTCTGTATATTTACAGACAGGAACGCTGAGGATAAAACGGTGTGGAAAAAGAATCTGAACACTGAGTAAATATCAAAGAGCACAAACAGAAACACACCTCCAGGGTCCCATGCACCACAAACATATCACAACAACCTATCTACATACCGTATATTAATTTACTTAAGCAACAATGGAAAAGCATGAGTGAATTAGGATCGAAAAATAGGAAGATAAATAATTATATACTAAATCTCTTAAAAAGATAAATATTTTGGTGATAATTTGTTATTAATCGTGTAAGAAATAAGGTATGAGAGGATGTTCTGTGCTGTGAATAAGTCACGGCTAAAGGGCGTTAAGTTCCTTTTTTTAATTTAAGTTCGTAAAATACTAAAAAATTGTTCCTGAGAGCAAAAGAAAATGGCAAGAAAATGTTCCTATGTGTCACGGTGTGTAAGAACATTCAGGCGCAGACAGGATTGATTCAGTAGAACATCAACTTTACTTAACTTAGGTAAACGAGAAGAACTTTACACACATCCAA
>JAUMHI010000435.1:0-13170 GCA_032359435.1 Enteromius unitaeniatus | reverse complement strand
CACACACACACACACACACTCTCTCTCTCTCACACACACACACACACACTCTCTCTCTCTCTCTCACACACACACACTCTCTCTCTCTCACACACACACACACACACTCTCTCTCTCACACACACACACACCTCATACAGGCGCTTTTCTGATATGAAGCTGTATGATAGGATTATAATTCTTCTGTTGAGATTTTATAAAGCTCTTGCGATTGTTTCTGTGGTTCTTGAAGGGAAAAATTCTATATTTAAGTTGAAACATTTTGATATGTATATAAGTATTCATAATAATAATTATATATATATATATATATATATCGACACTAAAAAAGATAAAAAGAAATAATACATGTGTATTTTGATATGAATTTTATTAATTTATATTTAAATAAATATGAGAGATTTGTAAAATGTTTCAGTAACTATTCATGAACATCTATTTTCTCAAGTGATTCATTTTAGGGTTTTTTTTTAAATATGGAGAGAGAGTAATGAATATAAACAATAGAAAACATAATTTAGGAACATTTATTTATTATTTTCAGATATTTAAGACCAATTTATTCTTAATAAAATTGTGTACTAATACATTAATTTATTTGTTCGTTGTTATTTTAGGAAGAAACGTATTCGTTTAAAAAAAACTCATTAATATTAAGGTTTGGCTCGGTTTGCTGCTGTGTTCTGATTGGTCGGCGTCCACTAGAAGGCGGGATTTGGCCTACATATATATATACACGCGCTAAAGCAGGAGCAGGAAACTCCTTCCCCTTCGTTATTTTGCGTGATCCTGATTCGCACTTTAGATATCTCGCTTACACTTCACTGTTTATAGATATATACAAAAACTTTTTTTCACGTTTGTAAACATGGAGAACAACCGGGCGCTTTACATTTGAGCTACAGCAATGGCGTCCAATCACAGGCCGAGGACGGCGTTCCTGCGCGAGGATGACCAATCGGAAGCGGGATTTCAGTATCATTTAGATCCGCTCGTCCAATAGGATGTGTGGAGGGCGGGATCAGGTCAAATAAGTGTTTTTGCTCGGTCTAAGCCTTATTTTCCACGTTATGGTCAGCTAATAATTAATAACTAGATATCGGCAAATATGTAGAAACACAGGGGTCGTGTTTCTAACTTTTAATTGGTTAAAGTCGCCTTCCTGAGGCGATTTGGAGGCGGTGAAAGTTGCTGATCGTTAAAAATATATAACCGTAAAACAGTAAATAGCCTACTTCGTTTTTGTGTATGAATATTACAATAACATAAGCATATTAATCTAAACATATGCATGATATAGTTTCCTGTTCAGATCCCGTTTGTGTGGAAACATTTCAGAGCCGAAAGTTCTGTTTTATAGTATGACTTAATCACAAAATACATCTTATTAATATATTATATATTATAGAGACTCGTCTTGGTTTTTTGAGCTGTATTTCCTCGGTTTTAGACATTTACCATGATAATATGCAATACTATTTATCATAATACAATATTTTGAACATTATCATGATGGTAATGCCATGTTTTTTTAACATGTAACGTTACAATGACAATAAAATGTCTTTCATATTTCTCATAATTTTACTACATTCTGGTAATAATACATTTTACCCCGCCATGGTAATGCCATGTTTGTTTTGTATAGGTCTTTACCATGTTTTGTGTTTTTTTCTTCATTGGCGTAAACGGGCTTTGTTTGTAAAGTGCTGTGATTAATGAATGTTGCTGTGTTATTCTGTTCCAGACGTGCTTCACCGCACCCTCCATCTCTTCCGTAAGGGCCTGCGGCTGCACGATAACCCCACCCTGCTGGGGGCGCTAGTGAGCTCCGCCGTGCTCTTCCCTGTCTACGTCCTGGACGTTCCTGAAGGGGGCCGTGCTTCCTCCTGCAGTGTCTTGAAGATCTAGACGCGAGTCTGCAGGCGCTAGGTTCGCGGCTCTACGTCCTGCGTGGAGCGACGGAGGCAGTGCTGCGTGACCTAATACCAGAAATGGTCTGATTCTCTGATCTCGATCTGTCAGGCTCAGACGGGCTTCCCCTGGATCGACGCCATCATGACCCAGCTGAGGCAGGAGGGCTGGATCCATCATCTTGCGCGACACGCCGTGGCCTGTTTCCTGACGCGAGGAGATCTCTGGATCAGCTGGGAGGAGGGCATGAAGGTCTTTTTGTGTGTTTGAGTCTTTCCTACAGGTATTTCAGGTGTGTCCGTCTCTGTTCTCAGGTGTTCGAGGAGGACAGTATGTGAGGTATCACCAAACAAGCCACTTCACTGGTTTCATTTAGCTACCTTCTGCTCAATATTTGTGATGTTCTGTGTTGTATCTGCCACGCCCACCTCTATGCCACACCCACTGCCTTATTATATTCATGAGTATCTACATTTGATCTGCTCACAGATGTGGCGGATGACCCGATGGAGGCGGGGCTTAAGCGCGAGCCCCGCCCCTGCAGCTGGACACCAGAGACTGTACAGTTGAGCGGAGAGGTCATGTGACTCTGGAACGGCCCAATCGACATCAACACACGATGAGACGAACAGAGTCATGTTGTACTGAACCGAAGGCGGCTTTTGAACACTGTGACGCTCATTTCACTTTTGTGTTTATGACAGATTCCGAAAAAAAAAGAGGTGAATTATACGCAACAGTCTTCCTAATGTCATTAAATACATGTTTATATTATGCAAAAGATGAAATAAACCATCTGAAAATTAACTTTGGCGTGTAAATAAATATACGAAACAGACAATTGCTTCAGTTTTCTACAGTCATAGATCACATCGGCTGAAAATGAAATATAAATCATTTTAACTTTAAAAAAACAGAAAAGTACTTGCTTTTACAAGTTATTGTTCTGGATTTATTTGTGGATAAATACTACATACTAAAAATAAAAAACGCCGAAATCATATTAGACTTATTAAATTCTCTTGAATCGGTTCGGAGTTGTGTTTGTGGTGTGGACTGAGCAGCTCCGGAGTCAAAGCGAGTGCTACTACAGCGAAGGCGAGCTCATGAATATTAATGAGGCCATTGATTGTGCTCCAGTCACGGAACACGATTATTATTCATAACTTTTAAAACGCCTCCTTTTCGACCAATCCCGCGCGAGTGCGGTGCGAGCGTCCCGTTACGTCATGAATATTGATGAGGCAGGCCCTCGGCGTGTAGCGGGTCCCGGATCGAGCGCCACGTCGCAGACGCTCTGCTGATCAGCAGGAGATGAACAGAGATCATGGTGAAGGTGAGAGAACACCTGCGTCTGAACTAATGACTCCGAGAGACACAAACATCACCGGAGTCTCGCTTTATTAGTGCCATGTGTTCAGAATGTCTTACAGTGTGGTCACTTTAAAGTTTTTAACAGGGTTTCTAGCATGTGCTTATGCAGCTTCTTCAAATCGAGTTTAATGTTTGTTATTGTTAGATCAAGCATATCGTTTATTGTGTGTGTGTGTGTGTGTGTGGTCCCTGAAAGTGTTGCATGTACAATAATTATAGCGTGCATATTTTTCAGTTTCATCATGTATCTATTAATTAGATTTGTTTATTATTTCTGCTTCATGTTACCTGTCACCTATTTATTTTACCCGATTGAATTCGTCATAAACTAAACATTTTCAGAATTCCTTTGCATTTTTAAATAAATAAATAATCATTTATTTTTCAGTTTTTTTAAGGTAACTTTTTTCCTCTGGTCCTTCTTAGTTTTTTCTTTAAATACAGCACGCATCTGCTTTAGATGTGTGTGCTGAGCTGTGCTTGTGGTGTGTTTGTAGAGCGTGAATTCAGAAGTTCAGTCCAGGAGTGAGACGTATGAAGGAGCAGAAGAGCCTGCAGGAAGCGAGTCGTCTGCAGGTACAGTAACCCGTGTGGATCATGTTCACGGGTCTGTGGGTTTGTGGGAGTCAGCACAGATTTAGGCTCCTCTGGGAGTGTTTTGTAGCTGAAGATGACACTGAGAGACGCTGTGGGCTATTTGAGTGTTGATGGGGATGATCGAGGGAATACGGTGCCGCTGGAGATTCAGGCTTGTTTTCCAACAAAATGATGAGTGATGATGCAAGATGAGCATCACCACAATTTACAGTAAAATACAGCTAAATACCAGACGCGTCCAGAAATATTAGTTTCTAATTTATACATTTTAGAATTTATTTGGTTTATTTTATTTGAATGCATTATAATAAGGATAATTCTAAAAATTAATAATTATTAAAACTATTATTAAAATTAAAAAAAAACTATAATAAATGTATAAATAATGAATACATTAAATACAAAATGATTTTCTTTGCATATCATTCAATAGAAAATAATATTTATAATGTTTTGGAATATTTTCCCAAATTCATGTTATAATAATGCAGCAAAAACAGTGAAATTAAGTGTTTCAGTACAAAAAAGTAGTTTTTCCGCACACTATTATAATGCAGTAAAAATAAGGAAATTGTTTTAATAAAAAAAACTGATGTTTTCTCCGAACTATGCATTACAATAAAATAATGAAATAATTGTTTAAAAAAGTCATATTTTCCAAATTATTATAAAAAT
Source organism: Enteromius unitaeniatus (assembly GCA_032359435.1). NCBI lineage: Eukaryota > Metazoa > Chordata > Actinopteri > Cypriniformes > Cyprinidae > Enteromius > Enteromius unitaeniatus. Next base: position 8,610 of record JAUMHI010000435.1, on the reverse strand, counting down.
AGAGTTTTAATATATTTTTTTAAATTATTATAACGCAATAAAATCTTATTACATTAATGTTTCATTTAAAAAGTAGATTATTTCCCCAAATTCTCAGTAAAAAAATATTAAATTAATAATGTTCCAATTCATTTTTTTAATAATGATTTGCCGTATATAATAAAAAAATGCTTGAATAAGTAATTTAATATTTTATGTTATCAAATATTTTTGGGTTTAAGTATGATCCAAAAGTTTTTCTTTTTCTAATTCTAGTCATTGAAGTTGATTTAAAATGTGTGACTGTAATTTTCTTCGCAGCAGGTGGTGGTGATAAAGAGCACCCCGTGGCTCTGCCCACCATGATTTGTCGCGTGACGGGCGGCCTCTTCAGCGCCACAAAGGGCATGGTCGGAGCAACAGTGGGCGGAGTCGCCTGGCTAGGCGGGAAGAGTTTGGAGATCACCAAATCAGCAGTGACCGCAGTGCCCTCGGTGGGCGTCAGCCTGGTGAAGGGCGGGGTTTCAGCAGTGGCAGGGGGCGTGTCCACTGTGGGGTCCACAGTAGCCAATAAAGTTCCATTCACTGGAAAGAGGAAGGACAAATCGGAGTGAAGAAGAAGTGGACGATTATAATGAGAACCACCCATTGGAGCCGAACACTCGTTTACTGTGCTGATGAGCAGCCATGCTGATTTTTGATTGGTCAACAGAGACAGATGTTTTAGACCAATTAACGCCCAAGACATTTGAGCAAAAAAGAGTTTTGTACGTCATACTGTGCGTTTTTGACGTAAACTGTCTCGGTCTTAATGGAAAAAAGTTTCTTCAATCGTCTCAGATCTGCGACCAAAGACACATCCATCAGCGATGTTTGTTTCTGTAGCTGCTTAACGATTCAATTCATTGCATTTCTTCTGAAACGCTATCGGTCAAATTACGTGTTTGTAAATTGCGTTTTTTATTATTTGAATATAATAAAGTCATGTAAAAGATGCTGCAGAAAGTGTTTTCAATTATTTCACTCCAGTTTTATCACCTTTTTAAAAATAAAATGGACACAAGGGCAAATGCTTCTAGCTTATATGCCGAAACACAACTAATAATGCTATATTTTTCAATAATGACGATAAGCTAAACTCTCCTTTACATCTTAGTCGAAATTAAACAATTTGGTATGTTTCCCTCAGAGAAAAGAAGATTCAAACATTTTAAAGATTAAAACAATTCACAGTTAAAACATTCTTAATTGGTTTGTTATGATTTCGAGTAAAAACTCAAAAAAGGCTAATTAGACTATAAAACGGACTTCAGCACTATTATTGCAGGCTTATTAATAACGTAGCATCTAGCATATTACACTGATTATAGCCTAATCACTGTGAGCAGGATCATCTTATTAACTAAAATCTGTCATAGCTGGCTAATTCGAGCAGGCTATGCTAGCGAATTCAACACTGAAATATTGAACCTAGCTTAATTAGCCCTGATCAGGTCTTACCTTTACATGTTCAACACGGTCACGATCACAGCACAAGGACAAAAACTACTTAAAATGTACTTAAAAAGTCACCTAAAGTGTGTATTTAATGTAAAAAAAAAACGGACTTGCTAGCAACTCGTTTAAGACAAAATGGTTCATAACTAGACAAAAAGAAAACACTCACTCACATTGTGTTTAAATATTTGTTTTAATTGCTGGTTGAGTACCACACAGACTTAAACAAATGCTGGTAAGTTACTAATATATATATATTACAATTGAAAACAGCTACTAATATTCTGTAGAAAAACTGAAAACACAAGCGATAAAAATGTACAGCTCCTTCAGATACAGCTGTCAAATACAAAACACTGGAGTACATAGAGATGGAGACGATGATAATAACAGGTGGAAGTAATGTACAGTGATGGAAGACAGATGACGTCAAACACCTGGAGCTCACTCGAAAAAACACTGAAACATGGAGCAAAACACAGTCGTTTATACAGACGAGACAATCATTCATCTGTGGTACAGTTACAAGAGTTTGGACCCAAACACATTCCAGCGATCATGTGACCCGTGGAAACAGACCGTCTGGATCCGCTTAAATGTGGCGTAATGCGTATTCTTCTTTGGCTGTTTGCGATTACTTGTGTTTTCACAAACTTCGCAACTTTTGACAGAAATGCGCTGAAGCGTTAGGTCTGGTTCATGTATTTCAACTCCATGAGCAAATATAAATTAAAATAGTTATTAAAATATTTCGATTCTTGCTCAACCTGAAGAATATTCGTTAAGGAACCTTTACTTTAAAAGTTGATGTAGACACTATTTACATCTGATTTTTAAAATCAATATTTGGGATAAGAGTTACATTTTATTTAGTTGTACGTTTTAGAATTTTAATTCCTAAAAATGTTAAAATTGCCACAATTTGGACAAGCCATTCAATAGTTTTAAATGACTTCGAATGTGTTTAACACGTGAGGTAAGGTTATGATACATTTTGTGAATCCATCAGTGGGTGGAGCTTAGGAAGAAAAGGCCACGCCCTCCCTGTCTTCCCGCCGCTTCTGAAACAAACAGATAAATACAACTGAACAATTCCTTTATTATTATTCATCAGTAACTTTTGCATAGCTTTGACTTTTTAACGAACCTCATCATTTTGTGCTTTTAGTGCTGAAGAGGAAGAGCTGTTATCACCATGGCAACCGGTGTGTTCCGCCTCCCTTTCTTTCTTTCCAGTCCCGCCCCCAACCGGCCAAATCAGCCGCCCTGAAGGAAGTCAACATCAAGCTTTGTTCGCAAACCTTTGTAACGCAGTTCCTGTGCAATAAGAACCTACCTGGTTGTTGTGGGACGGCAAACTCGTGGCCGTGCTCCGTCAGGTCGCTCTGGGTGGTGTAGGGAGATGTACGGTGGCCTGCAGAAGAGAAACGCTCTTAAAACACAATTATATTAACCAAAGTACTAGGAGTGTGTAATATATCGCCTGCGATAACATCCTAATTGTTGTTTTAACAATGTGACATTATTCAAATTCAGTCTAATAATATGAACTGATTGGAAAAGATTGTTTTCTACCGGTGTGAACCAACTTATAGGATTATCGTTATCAATAAAATCTAAGAAGATATTATTTGCGGTCGATATCGCACATGGCCTCACCGAGGGCGTGCCGGTGTCTTGTTCCGCGGTGTTTCGCTCCGCTCGGCCCAGGATGCTCTCTCCTGACCCCTGCTGGACACACACAGCATTACACTACATCACTGATTTTCCTTCAAACACAGCGTACGATTTCAGACACTCACGATGAGTCGAAGTGGTGCTCTGTGTCCTCCGGCGTGTAGGTGGCGCTGCTGCCCCCTGGGCTTCACTGACACTCGCGACCTCCATGTGGTTAGACGGAACAGTTGCGAGAAGACCTGATGGATGAATGACAATAAGTAACATTAACTACAGCGACAACTAACGATATTGATCTGGTGATTATAAGCACGCACTGCGTTTTGCAGTCATTTTACATTCTTTCATAATCCATTGGATCCTGATTGGCTGTCAAACGGTTTATCGTTCATCAACTAGAAAAGTTTTTATTCCATTGTGTCATTGTTGTTAGAACTGTGGTGTAAACTTCACTATTCTCTTAGTCTAGACTTGTTCATGCTTATAACGATAACTACATCAATTACTATAAAGATAAGTGTACGATATAATTCAGTTCATTCTAATTGTGTGCTGAAGTTTTTCATCTGCCACTATACTCTTATAGTTAAAGACTCATTTACACCAGGAAGCATAACTATAGCGATAACTATAAATTAACTCTAACATTAACAATATTAATGGCAATTACTTTGCTTATTCTAAACAAACTTTACTCTAGTCCGATGGATTCTGATTGGCTGTTTTATCGTACACCAGCTCGAAAATAACATGAAAGTAATTCCGACAATATTGTTCTTCCGTGTCGTTATCGTAACTATAATAACTATTAGCTATGATAACTGTATAAGTGGACGATAACATTTTGTTTATTATAGGCATGCTGCAGTTTACATCCGGTGGATTCTGATTGGCTGTAAATGTTTGTATCATTCATCATCTGGAAAAATTTGTTCTGGAAAGTGATTTCAATGATACTGTTAATAGTGTCGTTATCGTAACTTTAATTATAACTATATTAGCGCACAGTAATGTTCTGTTTATTGTAAGCGTGCTGCAGCAAATTTGGTGGATTCTAATCGATTGTTAATGTTTATCATTCACATCTGGAAAATTCGTTCTGATGGTGATTCCAACTGTCCTTATCGTAACTATATTAGCCATGATAACTATATTAGTGGATTATAACATTATGCTTATTATAAGCATGCTGCTTAAATTATGTGGATTCTGATTGGCTGTCAGTGTTTTCATCATCAGGAAAAATTTGTTCTGTTCCAACAATATTATTGAACTATTCCTTTAAACCCCTATCTTTGATTACGAGCGTGAAGCGTGAGCTCTTACTGAGTCCGCGGTATCTGGAGAGCTGCTGGTAGATCTGCCGCATCCTCTCGATGTTCAGGCGGCTGGCCTCGGCGTGGTTCACTATGGGTTTGGGGTAGTCCACGCCGATCACGCATTTGGCGGCGCGCTGCACCTCGTCCGGAGCGTTCCAGGGGTCGTAGATGAACTTGGCTGGAAAATCTCGCAGTATAGGTAAGTAACGTCTGCAATCAGAGGGAGAGATTAACCCGCAGCGTCTCATCATAACCTCCACAAGACCAGAGCTCCGCCTCTACACCGCTGCAGGGCATCATGGGTAACCCGGCCGCGGCCAGAGGCGCACACACATACACACACATACACCCTCATATACACAATATATGTAAATAAGAGCATATTTAACTGTTAAAGTTAATCTATGAAATATATACTAATGACCTAACTACTAATTATCAGTTAATAGTAAAACTAATTCAATTAACAAAAATATACAACCTATATTTAATATTAATGACATAACATTAATAGATTCGCCAATACTGTATAACTTTTATAGGTGGCGTTTGATTATTAATAACTAAAGTTTCTGGACATGTTCTTGAATAATTCATATTAAAAAACTATGTTATATGCATTTAAAATTAGTATCAGTGTTCATTTTATTTTAAATTTCCATAAGTTACATTTGACGAATTATTAATATCTAATATTTTGGACATAACTTAAGTTATTCATACCGAAAGATTATTTGTATTTCTAATATAATGAATATGTATTATTTAAAAATAATAACATAATTACTATAATTTGAATATAATAAACTCATTTTGTCATGTTTCAGGGTGTAACTTATGAGTAATTCATACTAAAAATATATATGCACTACTAAACAGTCTAATAAAAATTAATCTACCTATTATTTTAATACTTAATATCTCATCATTTTTTTATATAATTTTATTGTTAGTATTATTTTATTATTAAATAATATTAGTATTATTCAAAAACTACATTATTTTAAGTCAATTATATAATATTAATTTAATTAATGTACCTATTCACATCTATAGGTGATATCGGATTAATTACTAAGATTGTGTATAAAAAGTCTCTTAAAATCTCTAATATTTTTATATCATCAATATTAATTATATATAAACTGAAATGAGATGTATATATGTAATTGTAATATTTGTAGACTGCTGTATTGTGGTTGGTATTGTTAAGTGCGCGTTCACACTGGATCCAGATGGAGCAGTGAAGTGAAGCGGTGCGGAGGCCCACCTGATGAAGTCTCCGTTGGGGTCGATCCTGCGTCCGAAGCCCACGGGACAGTAGCAGTGGAAGAACTGCTGGAAGAAGGAGCTGCAGGAGTGACAGAGCCAGCTGCCGGCGTTCACGCTCCAGTCAGCGTCCAGCAGCAGCTCCTCGAACACCTGCAGACACGGCACACACACCGCCTTTACCCAGCATGCTCTCGGCCACACCACTACTGATTCCAGATCACTGGTACAGATGAGATCAGTATGCTAGGCATGCTCTGGGGCCGTACCTTCATGCCCTCCTCCCAGCTGATCCAGAGATCTCCTCGGGTCAGGAAGCAGGCCACAGCGTGTCGTGCAAAATGATGGATCCAGCCCTCCTGCCTCAGCTGGGTCATGATGGCGTCGATCCAGGGGAAGCCCGTCTTGGCCTCGGCCCACTTGGCCAGCGCCTCGGGGTTCCTGTCCCACGGGATGCGGATGCAGATGGGGTTCCCCTCCATTTGGTCGAAGCGAGGGTTGTTGCTGGCCGCCGTGTAGAAGAACTCCCTCCACAAGAGCTTGTCGTACAGAGAGATCGGCGGACTCCCGTTCTTCTTCACCTGAGACGACACGCCATTTTTATTTCAACTTTAACAAATGTAAAAAATATTTGAAATGATGGTCACATTAAATGTATTTTTAAGGTATAATAATAGCATATTATTAATATTATATATTAGAATTATTGATTATTTTAGAGGAAATAGATGCTATTTAAGCACCTTCTTGTAGAGTTCGGTGAGTTTGTAGTAGAAGAGGCGGCAGGACAGACAGCCGAAGCGCAGGTACGGGCTCAAGCCCAGAGGACTGGCCAGCAGCGGACTGGAGTTCATCTTTGGACGCTCAAAGTTCTCCTGCCACACCTGGACAACAGCAGCACACGCCTCAGACACGGCTGATCCTGTGAGTGTGTGTGTGTGTGTGAGTGTGTGTGTGTGTGTGTGTGTTCGTCTGTGAGTGTGAGTGAGTGAGTGAGTGAGTGAGTGAGTGTGTGTGTGTGTGTGTGTGTGTGTGTGTGTGTGTTCGTCTGTGAGTGTGAGTGAGTGAGTGTGTGTGTGTGTGTGTGTGTGTGTGTGTGTGTGTGTGTGTTCGTCTGTGAGTGTGAGTGTGAGTGTGTGTGTCGTACCGCGGTAGCGTCGGGGCCGAGGTGTCTCTCCAGTCTCATCAGTGCCTCTGATTCTCCTCCGGGCCACACAGCAGGAGCCAGAGCCTCCGTGTCGAACCCTGAACACAGTCACACTCATGATTTGAACCGGGTATCGTCTGAGCTTCATGAGAGTAGAGGAAGCTTTAATAAATGTTATTTTTAGTAACATCCTCACTCCTTTAACAACAGCCAGTGTGTTTAATTGGTGGCTCTCTTTAACACCTCAATTTTTCAAAACTGATTAGTAATATACATTAAGAACTTAATTTGGATTTTTTGCACCCTCAGCTTCCAGATTTGCTAATAGTTGTGTCTCAGTCAAATACCTGTGTGTGTGTGTGTGTGTGTGTGTGTGTGTGTGTTACCTAGCTCGTCCAGCAGGGGCACTCCGTATCTCTCTCTGTGGCTCTCGCTGATGGGCGTCACACAGTGTCTCAGCAGCTCTGGGGTCAGAGGCTCCAGCGGAGGCTCCGGCAGCTCCATGCTACTCACCAGAGTCTGGAAGCGCTTGTAGGTCAGCGGCGGCTGACCCGCATTCAGCTCCATGATCCTGACAAACCAGAACACACAGACTCAACACTGATCCACTGACGCTGATCACGCTTTAAACCAGTCAGCTGATCAAAGCGTTTGGGAAAAAGGATTGATTTTTGTTTGTTTGTTTGACTAAAATAAAAAAAATTGTTTATATTATAATTAGTTAAATTTTTAAAACACACATATTTTTTATTTATTTATTAAATTATATTTTAATTCTAAAACTGTAAATTACAGTCGAATTTAAAACATTATTTTAAATAGGTCTTTGTAGGTTGGATATATTATTAATTATTAGCTGAGTAAGTGAGATTATTTAAAATGAATGTTTACTATCCAGAATCTGTTCAAATTTGATTAAAAAAAGCACACTGAAATATGAAACTTTTGAAGGTTTGAAGGTTCGTACCGGTCCAGATCATACAGCGTGTGTGAGATCCTGGTGATCACCTCCACTCCTGCTTCAGACGCTAGCTTCTTGATAGCCGCGTCTCGCTCTTTCCCGAACGGCTCTGAGTCGTATTCGAATGTCAGCCGAGACACCTTCCACTCCTGCCGGCCAATCAGAGGAGGGTTAGTGTGGTCACATGACCCCAGCGCCTCGCCACTGTTAAACTAAGGTCATTACCTTGAAGAGGCGCGGGAAGATGTTGGCCGGCTGACCGCGGATCACGAACAGACAGGAGTTGAGTTTACGAAGACTGGAGTCCAGATCCTCCAGACACTGCAGGAGAAACCTGACACACACACACACCTATGAGCCAGAACAATCCCAGAATGCACTGCTTCAAGATGCACTCGAGAAGGTGAATAAGGCGCGAGAAGTGATGAGCACAAATACACACGCATTTCATCCAGCGATGGAAAATATTTATTTTTTAACAACACAAAAGAACAAAAACAGAAAAATGTGTTTATTTGTATTTTATTTATTAACAAAAATAGTAATAACAGCAATGTATTATTTTATTACATTTGTATGATATAAATATTATTAATAATATAATATATAATTTTAGATTACTATTGATCCTTGAAGTATTATTACTTTAATGTGTTAATAATAATAACAATAATAATAATGTGTCACACTCTCAGACACACACACACTTCTCAGACACACTCTCAGACACACACACACTTCTCAGACACACTCTCAGACAC
>JAUMHI010000434.1:0-13171 GCA_032359435.1 Enteromius unitaeniatus | reverse complement strand
CTTGTTTGCATTTTTCAATTGACCATACGTTTTCTGGATCAATACCAAATTTCTTTATCAAATCCAATTTGACTGACTGTTACTATTGAGTCCATGTGCTCTCCTAACAATGATTTAAACTCAATGTCTGTCCATGAAGGGGAAGCTAATCCACCTTTTTCAGTTGTTGGGGTTAGCCTAGAGTTCTTTCTAACCGTTTTGTGAGTTTACTTGTTTACTACACAATCACAACACTTAAACGTCTCTGATCAAAGATCAAAGGGTACACTTGTTAACACAGATTTAACTGTTGTTATCTTTCACAATATAAGCACAAAATGCCAATCTTCCCTGATCAGCATACAGAGGTTAACTTAAAAAAAATATTAGCACTTAATACCAATCTTCCCTGATCAACATACAGATTCCAAGATATTTAGCAACTGTGCTAAAACTTCCCTGATTAACAGAGGATACACTTGTTAATTCAGAAAAACTGATATTAACCTTCCCTGTTTTTCTATCAGAGGATAAACCTCTCATCAAAGTAAATCTAACTGGTCTAACATATCTTGTGGTTTAAATACATTTACGAGGAGGGGGAGTACAGATTTGGAAAACAAACGGCATGCAACTGCAGGATCTTTGGGTAAGACTTTCCCAGCCTTGATCTGAGTTAACATAAAAGTGTTATAGAAATGCATAGGTGTTATAGAAACCTTAAACAAAAGGCATAGAAATGCATAGGTGTTACAGAAACCTTAAACAAAAGGCACAGCTGAACCTTGAAAGGATTTGCATTCACACTTAGCCCGGGAAACTTGAACAAATATTACAAAAGGCCACTGTCTCACTATGAGCTTCCTGTTAATAGCAAAATACATGACTTTAAACTGTTTTTAACCATTTCTAAATTTATAATTCTACAGTGTGCTCATTATGCCACAGAGTCATACTTTTTCTTTTACCTTTCTTAAGTGCGAAAGAGCAACTGTATCTTAAGTGCTAGAAAAGATATTGCATCATCAAGTTTTTCTGCACTATTAGACATGCTAAGGAATTTAGATAAATCAACCTATATACAGTAGCCAGTGCAAACATCACGGGAATTATAACTATCACATATTTCTCTAGATAATGTTACATGCAGCACCATAGCTTCAAATGAATTCTATTTTAAGCCTGCCTTCTGAGAAATACAGAGAATATTGCTATAAATTGTAGCAACACCTCCTCCTTTGCCTTTCGGATGTGGCTCATTTTTATAGCTGTAATCTTGGGGTGTAGACTCATTTAAAGTAATGTATTCATCTGGTTTTAGCCACGTTTCTGTCAAACAAAGTAAATAAATCTAGGTTATGATCATTAATCAAATCATTTACAAAAAGTGATTAAGTAGAAAGAGACCTGGATCCTATTACATAAAACAAGTTTACCAAATAAGCCAGGCTTTTGGCAGATAGTCTGACATATTTTAAACCAAATTAACTGGCAATAAGTCAGACTAACTAAAATAAACCAGGCTTATTTGGTAAATTTGTTTTATGGAACAGGCCTCTGATATTCAGTAAGGCAAGCTTAATAATTTCTTTCTTTGTATTATAAACAGCATTTATTTTTTGAACATCAATTAAATTGTTACTCTTAATTTGGTTTGGACGTTTTCTGTGTTTTCTAGTTCGGGGAATAGACAGTCTCTGTAGTGTAATATCTAGGTGAAAGAGTCGCTATGAGCCTGCTAGCAGACAGTCAGTTTAGTTTTTAGCCAGTCTGCTTCCTGACCTGGGCCCCAGTTAGTCAAGTATGAGATCTAAGACTATGTGCCATTTTTCTAGATAGAAGAGCGGCACCATCCCAAGAGGGATGAAGACTCTTTTCAACAGGTCAGGTCTGCCCCAAAAACTTGTCCAATTGTCTATAAAACCTATGTTATTTTGCGGGCAACACTTAGACATTCAGCCATTGAGACCCAGCAGTCTGCTGTGTATCTCATCACCCAGGTAAGCAGGGAGGGGACCAGAGCATATTACAGTGTTTGACATCATAGTTCACAGACCTCTTTAACATTATTCATTATTATCTTACTGAATTTACGTTTGGCATTAGCCAGCACTTTTTTTTTCAATTTTTTTTCAAAATTTGCCAAGATGTCAGGCGCTCTGGCTCCCGGGGGCCTGGACTGACCATGGGGCATACCAGGCAATGCCGCCGGGCAGATGCACATTTTTGGGTTGGGGCTGTCAGTCATAATTTAAATTAAAAAAATTATTAGGTAAATTTATTTATTACAGCAACGGTAGAGTATCTGAGACACAAATCGCGGCCCATTGGTTGACTGCCTTAAAGGACATTGAGCTAGTCCAATGAAATCTCTGGGCCACGGCCCGCCTCCCTCCTGGCCAGCCCTCATCTCCCCTTGACAAAATCTGCTATTTAGAGTTCGACTGGAGTTTGAGATGAATCCGTCTATAACAATGGATAAACCAGAAAAGAGCAAGACGGGTGCAGATAAGCTGCGAGAGAAAAGACGCAAAAGCAGTGGAAGCAGCAAAATGTAAGGAGCTTAATAACAGAATCTCGTGTGAAGGGAAAACGGAGGAATCTTACCAGTCCTACTGCCTGTGCGCACTACAACTTTAGAATACATGAACGCTTTTTAAAACAGCGAAAAAGTTAAACGCATGCATAAGGTTTCGCTAATGCATCTAGTTTAAATATGACCTGACGTTTTATTTTTATCCAACGATATGGGATGTTATTGCACCAATTTTTATTTTGTGAGTTTGTATTATACTCAAATAGCCTGCCTATCTTTCAATAAATAAAGACACCAGTATTGTATCAGTGTTTGCATTCTTTGTAGAGGTCTTCGCTGTCCCATAGTGTGAAGATTACTGACATAATTTTTAATTATAGTAGTTTATGGCCCGGTTTCACAAACGGGGCTTAGCTTAAGCCATGAGGTAAACATTTATATCAAGTTCACCAGTTCAGCTTAAATCTGGAGGTTTGTACTTGCGTTGTTTTTGTGCTCTACGGGATTGCCTCTGGGTTGCCTAATTATTTTTATTAAATTGAAAATTATTTTATACATATTTGAAAAGGCAGAACTCAACAACGGATGGGTGACATCTTTTTGGACCGGTCTGATGGGGAGCTTTTCAACCATGTCAAACGTTATATTATTATATAATCAGCTGTCAATAGAAAGGTGTTTAGGCCAAACTAGAAGAAACTGCACCATTCAACTCCATCGCACGCATTGATCGGTGCATCTGAGACATTTTAGGCAGAGGCTTGTATTTGTATTTTAGTTTACAACTCATAACTTTTATAAAGGATATCTCTTTGGTTTTGAAACTTTAGTCTTTGAAATCTTATCAATACACCTGTAACAAGTTTAAAGCTTTAATCCAATCAGCTGGGTCAAAATAACTCTGCATGTGTTCTGCCCAATCTAATTTTTTTAAGCTGTTTATTAGGCTAGTGACATGCTTATTAATTCTGGAGACTGTTAAACATGCTAAACATGTTAACAACACGTAAAAAAAGGTAGCAACATTAAAATATGTTATCAGCATGCTTATGTGTTAGGACTAAAACATGGTTAAAACACACTGAATACAACTCAACCGAGAAACACGATAGCAACATTCTAATTTATGTTAGCTTACTTTTAAACATAATGTGCTAAAACGTGTTAGCTTAAAAATTTCATACGGTTTGTTTGCCAAGACTTCGTAGAGAAGTGGTGTGTGTGAGTGGCTTATGTGAGTGATAATGAGGTGCAGGTGTGTCTGGCATCAGTAACTGGTAAGAGGCATGGTGGGAATTGGAGTTCAACAGGGAATGACTTATAATCGGAAGACTGATCCCTCTGGTGATGTGGAGGAGTCTATAAGGGAGTCCTACCTGTGGCAGATTTCATGAGTGAATTATTTTCATATTCTGCCCATATTAAGTACCTGCTCCCGACTGCGTCTCTGGAGCTCAGCCACAGTAATTTTTGGGTTCTTTTTTACTTCTTACACCAAGGCTCTTCTCCCCTGATAGCTCAGTTTGGCTGGACGGCCAGTTCTAGGAAGGGTTCTGGTCGTCCCAAACATTTTCCATTTAAGAATTATGGAGGCCACTGTGCTCTTAGAAACCTTAAGTGCAGCAGAAATATTTTTGTAACCTTGGCCAGATTAACTTTTATTTAATGTTGGCCTGGTTGCTGTTTCTGTTTCTGACCCTCTGCTCTGTTTTTTATTAAGTCTCTGGATTATCCTCATTGCTCTGTCTGCCGGTATTTTGACCCTGTCAGACTGACTTTGAATAAAAGATGTTGCAAATGGATCCGTACACCTCCATCTCATCCATTACAATATCCCTCAAAACACAGCATAAATATATCCAAATAGTCACTGGAACACAGAGAGATCAGATCAAGAAGAAGCTGGTTGAGCAAAGGAACAGCAGGGTTACCTTGATCGCCGGCAAAGAGCTTGAAAACTGACTGGTTTAAATACATGGTGCTTGATTGCCGTCAGGTGATATTAATTAAAACTCTGGTGACTTTGAATGAGCAAGTGTGTCTGACCTGGGATCTGTGGACCTGTGGACCACACCCTCTGGGAGCAGGATGACTTGGATGAGCTTGATGGAATTCCTGTGTTAGACGTGGGTCTAGTACATCCTCCTTGTCTACCCAACAGCGCTCCTCTGGTCCATAATTCTCCCAGTCTATTAAGTATTGTAAGCGGCCACCTCGTCGACGAGAGTCAAGAATTTCTTTGACCTGATAGATGGTCTCTGAAGGGTCGATTTCTGGAGTTGGTGGTATGTCAGGTTGTTCAGGATCTGGTGGAATCAGAGGGTTAGTATATTTCTTTAAAAAGGAAACATGGAATGTGGAATTAATACTATAATGGGTTGGTAACTGGAGTTCATAGGACACTTCATTTACTTGATGAACAATAGGAATGGGGCCATGTACTTGGGGCTGAGTTTTTTACATGGTAAACGAAGCTTGATATCTCTGGTGGATAACCAGACCTTGTCACCTGGCTGGTACTGGGGTGTAGCAAGACGGCGGGCATCTGCCCCACTCTTGTGTCTTCTGATGGCCCGTTGGAGTCCCATACCTGTTCGCTAGCACGGAACCAGTGATCTACAGCCGGTACTTGGGATGGTTCTTAATTCCAAGGAAACAAGGGGGTTGATAAACTAAAACACATTGAAAAGGTGTTAGCCCTGTAGATTCTTGCCTCAGCGAGTTCTGGGCGTATTCGGCCCAAGGAAGGAATTTACTCCATTCTGTCTGGTGATCGTGAAAAAATCAATACCGATGTGTGACCATGGGCGTTGTGGTATGGGTAAGGGCATTAATTTTCCTTCAGGTAGCCGTCGTGGGACATTTGCTATGGCACAGAATGGACAACCTTGTGTATACCTTTTCACATCCTGATTCATACGAGGCCACCAGTATCGATTCTGCAGAAGGATTAAAGTTCTTTGGCTACCAGGATGACCTGTCCCGGGAGAGGTGTGAACTGCATCAAGAACTTGTGAACGAAGTGCAGTGGGGATGTATATTTTATCCGCTGGACAGGTAGAACCAGGTAGTGCTGGTTCCTCTACTGTGGCTAGTCTGAGTTGATCTTCTAACTCCCATTGTATGGGAGCTGCAAAGACAGATGTGGGAAGAATCGGCTCTGGTTCCTCTGGAGCAGGATCGAGAGTCATAAGAGATCGTCAGCTTTGATGTTCTTACTGCCAGGACGATAGGTTAGTTTGAAGTTGAACCTGGTAAAAAACAAGGCCCACCTGGCCTGTCGGGGATACAGGCGTTTCGCTTCTCTCAAGTACTGAAGGTTCTTGTGGTCTGTGATGACTTCAAAACTCTGTTGAGCGCCCTCAAGCCAATGGCGCCATTCCTCCAGTGCCAATTTTATGGCCAGCAGTTCCCGATTGCCCACATCATAATTTTGTTCAGCAGGGGTTAAATTCTTGGAGAAATAAGCACAGGGGAAAAGTACAGGAGGTGTTCCGTGAAACTGTGATAAGGTCACACCAACCCCTAAAGTAGCAGCGTCTACTTTAACTATGAACTGGAGCTGAGGATCAGGATGATGGAGGATTGGTGCAGAACAAAAGGCAACTTTGAGACTTATGAAGGCCTGGTCTGCTTCGGGGTTCCACTGGATAGTCTTTTTCCCTCCTCTAAGGAGTGAAGTGAGTGGCGCGGAGATCTGACTGTACCCTTTAATAAATCTGTGGTAAATATTGGCAAAACTTAAAAATCTTTGGAGTGATATCACATTACTCGGAATGGGCCAGTTCTGCACAGAGTATACTTTGTTTTCCTCCATAGACACTCCATTGGAAGTGATGACATACCCTAGAAACTGGATCTGGGTACGATGGAACAATGGAAAGCGATGGAACGCTTTTCTGCTTTGAGATAGAGAGAGTGTTGACGTAGATGTTGTAGAACCCTTCGTACATGGATCTGATGAGTAGACAAATCAGGGGAATATACAAGGATATCATTTATGTACACAATGACAAATTGATGAATCATGTCCCGAAAGACCTTGTTCATGAAGCTCTGAAAGATAGAAGGTAAGTTCGCAAGCTCATACAGCATCACCCGATAGTCATAGTGCCCAGTGGGTGTTACAAAGGCAGTCTTCCACTCATCTCCACGTCTGATGCGTATCAAATTATAGGCACTTTGCAGATCGAATTTGCTGGAGATACAGGCTTTGTGAAGCTCCTCCAGGGTGGTTGGTACCAGTGGTAAGGGATAGGTAACCTTGACAGTTTGACTGTTCAGAACACGATAATCGATACAAGGTCGAAGCCCTCCATCTTTCTTAGCTACAAAAAAGAAACTTGAGGCCGCAGGAGAGGTTGATGGTCTTATGAATCCTTGGTTTAGGGCTTCATCTACATATTCCTTCATAGCCTGTTGCTGTGGTATAGACAAGGGATAAACTCGACCCTTGGGTAGCTTGGCACTTGGAATGAGGTCTATAGCACAATCCCAATGACGATGTGGAGGTAGTTGGGTGGATGCTTGTTTGCTAAAGATGTCTTGAAATGACTGATACTCTTGGGGTATAGGTGTAGAGTGAGCAGGTTCTGGACTTTCAACTGTGATAGAGTTTTTAGATCTGAAAATAAGGATTTCTCTCAGGCGGTTAGACAGTGCAATTTACAATGATCACTCCATTTCAAGATCTCACCAGTGGTCCACTCAGTTTGAGGATTGTGTAGAGCGAGCCAGGGTCTACCGAGTACCAGATCCATGGTGGTGTTCCGTAAAACCAGAAAGCTGATCTCCTCCATATGCAAACATCCTATTTCTAAGGTGACAGGTGGAGTATACATAGTTATAGGTCTGCGATCCAGTGGGGTACCTTTTTTCATGGGGTATAACCATTGTCTCTAGGCATCGAGTGGAGATAAAATTCCCTGCGGAACCTGAATCAACAAGGGCTCTGACTACATAAACTTGTGGGTTATAGGTTATAGTGGCATCGATTAAAGGAATGAAATTAATGGGACGATTAAGGTAAGCCCCACTCACCGCTTTCTGAGGAGGTTGTACTGGACATTCCTTGATGAAGTGGGAAGGGTTTCCACAATACATGCAGCACCTTTCCCTGCATCTACGAGCATGTTCTGCTTCAGATTCATTCCATCCACTGGTAAGTGCAAGGTTGCGGAAACGTAGGATATATTCATGTATCTGTGATCGTCCTTGTCGGAGTTGAAGTAATTCATCCTGTTCAGAAACTGAAGACAGTGAGTGCCCAAAAACAGCTTTGATGAAGGAAATGATCCAGTGAAGATAAATGTTGGCTTTCACCTGTCCATAGGGCCTCAGCCCATTGCAATGCTCTTCCTGTCAACAAAGTTGTTATAAAAGCAATTTTGCTTCATTCATTGGGAAATTGATGCACAGGTTGAAGCTCCGCTTGCCACAAACTGAAGTCAACACCTCTCCAATGTAGGTAAGTAGTTCAGGTGAAAAACCATGAACCATGAACCATGACTATTTATCCAAATAGTCACAGGAACACAGAGATCAGATCAAGAGGAAGCTGGTTGAGCAAAGGAACAGCAGGGTTACCTTGATCACCGGCAAAGAGCTTGAAAACTGACTGGTTTAAATACATGGTGCTTGATTGCCGTCAGGTGATATTAATTAAAACTCTGGTGACTGTGAACAAGCAAGTGTGTCTGACCTGGGATCTGTGGACCTGGAAGGCGTGACATGCTGCCACAAACGACTATTTTTATTTTGATTAATCTATTGACTAATTTATTGATTAATCAACTAATCTAAGTGATTAATTTCCTACAGAAAAATCTAAAATCTTACTTAAGAATATTTTATTAAACTATATTTTATTAATCCAAATTTCTATGAAATCCTTTTTTAAAGCAAAGTGTTCTGCAACAGAGATGTTAATTAGAGATGTTAACTTAATGTTAATGAACTTTAAATATTACAACAAAGGCCTACAGAGGTTGACAGTGGCCTGCTGTTCTTTTGAATTTTCTATTCATCAGAGAAACCTGGAAAATATTTCAACATCACAATAAAAAATGTTTTTTTTTGAGCACCAAATTAGAATATTAGAATGATTTGAAGGATTATCTGACTAGAGTAATGATACTAAAAATTGTAGCTTAAAAACAAAAATAAACCAGATATTGTTGTAATCGTACTGTTTTCTTTAATGTCTTCATGTTTCAAAAGCAACTGTTTTCATGCAAGGATAGTTGGTCACATTTCCATATTAGGAATTTTCCACAACAACTTTCTCTGCGAGAACGCCCTCCGGCTTTGAGAATGAATGAAACGAATACTGCATGTAGTGAGTGTTTCGTGCTCCTTGATGTTAATCTCACCTTATTCTGGGTCTAAATAAAATATCAGATAATGCACAGACTATCCTGCCGGGTTGTATGCCTGTAAATCAGTGCTGTCAAGCAATTAATTGCGATAAATTGCATCAAAGTTTTTCTTTACATAACTCTGTGCTGTGTTTATTTATTATGTTTATTTTAAAACACACACAGGTACAGTATATATTTTGAAAATATTTACATGTAAATGCATTTATATATTTATTTTTTATATTTGATATATCTAAATATATTTCATATATAAACATAACATTTTCATTAAATATATATATGCACGTGTTTGTATTTGTACATGCTTAATATATTTGTATGTACTGTGTATATTTATTATGTAAAGAAAAACTTTTATTTTAATTTTAATCGTTTGGCAGCATTGGCTAGTTTAAATCTATATTCCCACTGGCTATTGAAAACCGAGCACACATTAAAATAAAGGCCGGCAGGGGGCGCCAGCTACTTTATTCATCAGAGAAACCTGAGGAAAAAAAAAACGGTAACACCTTATTTTGATGGTCCCTTTTGAACAATCTGTTGACAATAAATAGCTTTGCACCTACTTGTCAACTAACTGTCACATCAACTTTTTCTAACCCTAACCCTACCAGTCTACTAATACTCTGGTAGCACTCTACTGAGACTTGGTAGATATGTAGGTGCAATGTTACTGATAATCAACATAATCAACGTTAAAGAGACCATCAAAATAAAGTGAAACCAAAAACACATGCTCAGCTGTTTACAACATCATAATAATAACAATGTTTTTCTCAGCAGCAAATCAGAATTTTGTAATGATTTCTGATGGATCAGGTGACTGGAGCAGTGATGCTTATAATTTAGCTTTCAAATCAATAAATGACATTTAAAAAAATTATTCAAATAGTAAATGGTTATTTTAAATAGTGAAAACAATTCAAAATGTTACTGTTTTGCTGTAGGCCTACTTTGGATCAAATATATGCAGGCTTGTTAAGTAAAAAAAAATAAAAATTAAACATAAAAAAAATCATACTTTTCAAAAACTTTTAAATGTTCGTGGGTCCCACTTTAATATTGTGTCCATAGTAAGTAGGTGTGTATGTAGTATGTAACCACAGTGTAAGTACACAACGGTACATAGTATCTACAGCTGTAATATTTCTGTAACTTCACACATGTAACAACCTTCAGACTGGTATGTGCAAGTACAAATGTGTACAGGATATTGGTAACAACACTTTTTGGTAATGAAAGTACAAATGTGTAACAGGACTAACAGCCCCTTTTGGTAAATTAAGCATTACACTTTATATTAAATAGACAATTGCTATGGATTTTGCATGTAATCAGTCTAATGTCACACAGCATGGGGCAGTAAATTAGGCTTTACATATAAATTGTGGTTGGTGTCCATAATGTTACACTTTATATTAAGTGGGCAGTTCCTGAGTTACCATGTGAATACACTGGTATTACAGAGGTGCACCAACTCCACCCACTTTACATATCCCTAAACCTACCCAACTACACCCCCTGATCACCCCCTGTTCCAGTTACTCTTATACATACTGCTGTTACAAAATGTAGGCATGTAATTCCTGTTACATGACTACTTCGTGAAGTGAAAAAAGTGTTGTTACAAATGTCCTGTTACACATTAGTACTTACACACACGATTCTGAGGGTTGTTACATTTGTGTAGTCACAGAAATATTACAATTTCTTTAACTATCTAGTTATTATGTAAGTACACAGATATTAGGGACACTTAATATAAAGTGGGACCTGTAGCACTGCATTTTTCATATACTTGCTTTTTTTAATAAATGAAACATAGGCTTACACTGTAGTTTACACTGCAGGTGTCACAAGCTGCACCTCTGTGGCTCTCCCCGGAACACAGCAGCGGGAACCGTCCCCCGAATATTAGCGTTCCTACCCGGACTCCTTTTTTCCACGTACCTTGTTCAGTTTTGCTCTCTGGCGTGACGTACTTTTCGGACTATTTAAGCATGGACGCCACGCTTGATCGACGCAAAGTCTTGATTGCCACGGTGTCATTACTGAGCGTTATTCCTGTCTGCTTTTCTGGTTTGTCTTTTGGATTGTATTCCGGTTACTCTGATTCTCGCTGCCTGCCCCTGATATTTACTGCCTGGTTTTGACTACGAACTCTGTTGTGACTCTGATATCCCTGTCTACTGTTTATCGACCTCTGCCTGTATGACCACTCTAAATAAAGCTTATGGATCCGAACGTCTCTGGAGATTCGTCACAGCAGGCTAAAGTGGCCCAAATCCAACTTTTTTGCTAAAATATGAGACATATCTGACTTTCTTATTACAGCCTGAACAGCACACATTCGATTTTATTAAATCAGGCCCAGGCCACTTTCATATGTGGTCCTAAATTGGATACATATTCAATGTTTTGCAATGCGACTTCAGTCTATTCCAGTGGTTTATTAAGTTTATTTTTTAGTTTTTTGATTGGAAATTTTAGAGAAAAATAGTTGTAAACATTTTCTTTGAGTTTACTTTTAATATGATTCAATGTGTTAATTTTCTAGTAAATCATAATAGCATCTCACTCTTAATTTAGTTTTTTAGTAGGTTGTATTGACAGTTATGCTATCAGTATAACTGACACTACCGCAAAAGACAGAAATAACTGACTTAAAACCATTTTTGTTGGTTAAAATATTAGCAGCAAAAGGCTTTTGCTCTGTATGAATGTGTTTTGTATATTGTATGCATATTTTCAGATTCATGTTTTCATTGAGATTTTGCAGGCATCACTTATCTTTGTGTACTAACTGAATAATTCTTCTTTTTTTCCACTTTTGGGTGTTCCTGGACTCCACTGCATATCCTGTACATCACATATTTTAATTCAGCATAATGATCGATTTTCTGAAGGCGGGCCTCTTCAAATGGGCTCCCCTGTAAGTGGGCAGCCTAGTGTTGAATCTTCTCAACAACAACAGCAGCACTCACCGATGTTGGCTGGGCCAGGTCCTATTCCTGGTATGGTTGGCCAAAGTGGCTTTGTAAGAGGAAGTCCAGTTGGGGGACACTTTGATGGGCCTAACAACAAACGACATAGATACTGACATTTCTTTTCTCTAGTAATTGTGCTTACATATGTTCAGATTGAAGCACCTTGACTCATTACTGATGTATAACCATATATTATTTTTCTCATTGCTATTCTCTGAAAAACCATTTGTCTAAAATACATAGAAATGGCATGAGTCTGGTCCTGTTTTAATGTGAAACATTGTCATAAATGATCAATGCCATTGAATTGACTTGTAATTGTACATATCCTTAGCCAGTTGTAGATTGCTTGCGACTACCGTATTTGTTATCTTATATGTCAAGATCTGACATTAAGCCATGAATTTTTTTAGAATGTTCAGAAGTGTTCTGTTTTAGAAAATCAGTCCTTGAATAAAATGTTTTAAAAATCCTAATGTGCATTATTGCTTGAGTCAAAAGTGTAAAAAAAAAAAGTTTTCATTGTTGCTGTTAATAAACTGAAAGTGAAGGTTCTGATGTTGATGCAGAAGGCCCTGAAAATTTAAAACAAGCTTATGATAATGGAGGGGTAGAGGTGGGTAGTAAGAAGTTGCATTTATTTCGTTACATTTACTTGAGAATTTTTTTTCGGTAACAAAATACTTTTCGAATGTATTTAAAGATGGGTACTTTTACTTAATAACATTTTTACTGAAAAAAACTTACTTTTACTTTATTACTTTGGGTGACGCACCTCTGCAATACCAGTTAAAATTCCTTAATTTATTAAAACATGGCATCTACTTTTCTCTGGGCAATGAGCAATGCCCATTCACAACTGATACATTACTTTAAGTCAATTCTGTTCAAAGGCTTGATCAAACCAGTTGGCAAACCAGTAAATTGGTTCGCAAATCAGTTTGAATCATTTGTTTAGTTCCCTGCCACACACGCTGGGTCATCAGCAGTTTTCACTCAAAGCTGTAACAGAACGTTTAAGAAGATCAAGAGCATTGAAGACTGGATCTGCAGAAAATTAAAAGCAAATCTGCAAAGGCTATAGTTTGCTAGCTGTAAAGGACTTTATTAGATGAACACTGTGTGTGCTGTCTACAGTACCACTGTAAGGTCCCGCCTATTGGGGAAAACGTGCTTCGCCTTCGGTACGCCCTTGGCTCATCAATTTTTCTGATTTTACGTTTCTAGTTTTTACTTTATATTTTAGGTTTTACCTTTATATTTTACCTCGTTTTAATCTGACTCCAATT
>JAUMHI010000433.1:0-13181 GCA_032359435.1 Enteromius unitaeniatus | reverse complement strand
TTGAATGATGAACCTAACAAGCAGCAGCTGTGAAGGAGAGAGGCATACTGGGAAATGGAGTCCAGGAGGAACAGACAAGAAACACAGAGTTCATTGAGAGCTGGAGTGCCAATAGTAGTCTTTGGCTGGCAGCTCCAGCTGGGCGTGACATTTTCTAGCAGAAAATGTAGGCCATTTCCAGCTCTTAACCACACTGGGTAAATTTTTTTCTTTCCACCTTATTGCTAATTTAGTTTGAACAGCAAGTGATTAATTTTGGGGCATTCCAGATTTAGTTTAATGTGATGCAGCCAGTACAGAGGGTGGGGGATTTTCAGCTGCTGATCTGTTGTGCCTAGTAATATAAAAAGCAACCACTTTTTATTGTCTGGCTGCAAGTTCCAGACCTTTTTCATTTTTAACCAAATTTTGTGAATCTTATTCTTGTATGCATAGTCCCAATTTCATTAAACTTGTAGTCAGCTGTATGCCATTATCTGTAAATGAGCCCTTTTGAATGTTTCAATTTGGGGTTTAATTTTGTCAGACCATTTTCATGTGCTTTATTTATTACTTAGAGATGACTTGGAAAAACATGGTTATAAAAAACACATAGCTATATTTTGTCACAAACATATGTTTAATGTCTTCATGTTCCAAGTTTTTCTGTTTTTCCGTGAAAACAACTGTTTTCACACAGCGATAGCTGAATACTTTTGTCCATGAATTTCTGTGCAAGAGTGCCTTCTGGTATTGAGTATGAGTTAATGAATGAAACATACACTGCATGTAATGACTGTTTGTGTGTAATGACTGTTTGGCCCTCCAGGAATTGAGTTTGATACAAGTCACACATGCACCTCTGAGACATGGTAGTTCCAGTCTTTGTTTACAGGAGCAAAGAAAGCAAAGTTTCCTTGGATTGCTCCTGTCTGCTATTCTTCTGTTTTCTTGCTCCATTTCATTTCACTTTCGCTCCATTTTTTATAAGTTCATCAGAGATTGTTAACGATGTTCGAGTTCGCCAATGAGAGATCACTAAAAATAATGTTAAAAAGGGTGTGTCAATGTCAGACACTGTAATATTCTCCGGTCCCCTCCCTGTTTACTGGGGTAATGAGATAAACAGCATCAATAACTTGTATCAATAACTTTTATTTATATAGCGCTTTTAACAATACAGATTGTAGCAAAGCATTGAACATTATTAAATAGGAGAATAGAGAGATAGTAGTGTATAATTGTAATAATTCTGAAGCGTTCGGATCCATAAGCAGGCATTTAATGGGATGGTTAGACAGAAACAGGTTAAGCGAGGCAAACAGTACAATACAGGGCAGACAAAGGCAGGTCGATGGACAGTCCAGGGTTGGGGCAGGCAGCGACTATCCACAGTGAATAAACAATCCGAGTTTGGGGGAGGCATAAACAGTCCAAGATCACAAAACCAATACAGAAATAAACGCTCGGAATTGCAGGCCAGGGCAATGCAAGACTTTGCGGCCGTCTAGCGCGAAAGCTCAGCTTAAATAGGCCTGTGAACAAGCTACACCTGTAAAGCTAAGCAGTTCCGGTACGTGGGTTAAAAGAGTCCGGGTAGGCACAGTAAAACTCAGGTGAAGGATCCCGCCGGTGACAAGCGGGAGGAGCCACAGAGGCATAATGATGATATGAAAATAATGATGAAATTAAACTATTTATTTATTAAATGCAGAGACGGTCTCTGTAATAAAAAACGACAATGATCACTAGAAATTAGGTGCCCCACATTAGGTGCCACTGTAGTCACTTAATGGCTGAATATAACCAATACTCCTGTACAGATCCTTTGTACATAGCGGCGAAATATGAGCCAGCAGATTGTATAGTAAAAATAGGATATTTGCATATTAATGTTTTGTACTATTTTATCTCCCATGTGACTCAGGGTTGGTGTAGCTCAGGTTGTAGAGCAATGCATTATAAGAAGAGACGTAATCATGTGATTGTGGGGTCGACCCCAGAGAAACCCTATAAAACATAATTTTACATTCTTTTTGTAACATGTAGGTTTGGGAGTGGGTTAGTGGGGTCATTAGTATTAATTACACCTACTAAAATACCTTTTAATCATCAGTGGCATCAGTGTGAAAAGTCTACACACTGCATTTAACCCTCTGGGCCCTGAGGGTGTTTTGGGGGTCTGGAGAAGTTCTGACATGGCCTGACATTTGTGTTTTTTTAATTGCTTATAAACATATAAGTAGCTAAAGTCTAATAACACTGTAAAGAGCACAAAGTTGTCTACAATAATATGTTAGTAACATTTATAGACATTATTGTGTTTTTGAGAAAAAAGCATTTATGCGTGGTCAGTGAAAAACTAAAATTTTGAAGTCACTGAAATAAGTCCATGAAACACATACAGAACTTTTGTTCACAAGACTTTTGAGAACTTGGCTGGTTAGCTTTTTGTCATGAAGCAAAGCCACCAGGGATGCTGAGGGTGTGGCCGGTTAGATGCGGCATCTCGTTCCTTCGAGGAACTGGGGTTACATTCGTAACCTGAGACGTTCCTCTTCAGGAACTCAAGTCGCGTCCAGAAGACGCTATGGGGAACAAGATGCCCAGGCCCCCACACTCTCACGGCCTTACCCAGTGTGTGTGCCTACTCACCAAGCATTGCAGCACCAGGCGTGGCTCTTTATTATAGCTCCAAAATTATAGAACCGTACAAATGCCGCCACACATATCTGCTCCAGGGAGACCCCTGACTGAAGGGGTTTAGAAGCCGCCACTCCACGCATTGAGTGAGCTCTGACCCCCAGCCTCGGCAGTATTGATAGCATCAACTATCCACCTGCTCACTGTCTGCTTGGTCGCTGTAAGCCCTCTTTTTGGTGGACCAAAGCAGACCAGGAGCTGCTCAGATCTGCGCCACAGTGCTGTCCTGTGAACATAGGTGTCCAGTGCTCCCACCCGTTGGCGGAGAGGAGGAGGGTTGAAAGCCTGCAGCACTACAGGCTGTGGTGTAATTGTAGGGACCTTTGGGCTGTAACCCGCTCGAGGGTACATAAAAACTTTTGTCATGCCTGGTGCAAACTCGAGGTGGGAAGGAGCCACCGAAAGAGCCTGAAGGTCCCCCACTCTCCTCAGAGAACATAGTGCAAGTAGAATAGAGGTTTTAATAGTCAGCATGTGATCAGAGATATCCTCTATGGGCTCAAGGGCGGCCCGCAGAGCGCTTGCAACATCACAGCCAGGTCCCAGACTGGTACGTTTACTGGATCCTGCTGATGTTCTCTGCACCAGGAGAAAAAGGGATCTGCAATGGAGGATGGTCTCCACAACCTCGATTGAGAGACCAGCTGCAATGAGCTGCGCCCCATCAGGGGCCATACCCATAGTTTCCACAGCTCCGGGTGGGGGTGCACCATGCCTGTGAGAGGAGGTCTCCTTTGACTGGAATCTCCCTTGCGGAGCCGTCCACCAGAGACATTAAGTCTGAGAACCACACTCGGCCCAGCCAGAATGGCGCTACAAGCAGTAGACTGATCTCGTCCCGGCTACACCTCTGCTGTATAAAATACTCTCCAGATCTGCTTCACCGTCTGAGGATGAAGCATCCACTCCCCGGGCCTCGGCCCCTGCCTCGACAGGAAGTCTGCTTCCACATTTTCATGGCCAGGAATATAAACTGCTCTGAGAGATAACAGCTTTCCCTGAGCCCACACCAGGATGCGATGAGCCAGCCTGTATAAGAGGCGTGACCTCAGCCCCCCCTGGTGGTTGACGTACAAAGCCACAGATGTGTTGTCGGTGCAAACCAACACATGCCAGTCTCTCACACACACAGTCACAGCACTCTTTGCTGAATGGCAAAATGCTAACTGCTAACTGCTGGATGCGGCTCAAGTTCCTGAAGAGGAACTATATAGTGAGTAACATTTTTTAAGTCACTTTGTGAGTGTAAAGGGTCTATGCGAGAAGGCGTGATCTATCATTACTAATGCAGTGATTCACACCTGATAAGACAAAGACCTGCATAATGAGCTGCATAATGAGCCACAGACAGGTATGTGACTGAGAGAGGAGAGTTACAAGAAAGAATCTGTAAGACAAAATAAGTTTATATATTTTCAGTATTTAGGTTATTTAAGAATGTATTTCACTTCACTTGCGAGATCAGTTTGTTAGGAACAATCAAAGTTACTGAGCTGTGGAATTTACACATGACACATGGCACTGTGTATTCAGTGGTGTATCAGTCAGGTATTATAGTTTGGCAAAAAAAAGCCAATGAATTTGTTCAAGTTTATGCCACAATACCAAGCAAACTAATAAAAAAATAGACATTACTCACTCATTATGATGATCACTCCGTGGCTCGCATTCTGAGTCTGCATTCTTCTTGTCTTAGGTAATCCAAAGATTGTTTTACCTGAATTAAATTTTTTAATTACCTGCGCCGCTGAGATTCGAACTTTACCTCCAAGACGTTTGCGCCTGCTCTGAGACTGTTACGTGTGAAGCATATTGTGTTGAAATGAAGGAGGAGTGGGGGTTGTTCAAGAAAGCACATGACTTTTTGTTTTTGGTCATAAAGTACGAACATCTTTGTCTGTCTTGAACTCTGAAAAACAAACTTCCCCGTATGTGATACAGGAGAAAATGGCAGAACTGAAGCACAAATAAAGCTCTCCGAGGCTCCTGTGTATCTTCTAAGATTTTCACTGGGACTGCAGATCCCCTACCAACGAGACAAAACCGTCACTAATGAACGGAGCATAGTTTTAACAGTCTCCGCAACAGTCTTAACTTCATGCTCATTCACATAAATAGCAATTCTGTCGGGCAAGATATTTGTAAACCGTTCCAAAAATAGCAAATCTTGCAGCGCATCAAATGTATCCACACCCACAGCAGCAAGCCAACGATTCAAAAAACTACTAAAAATTTGGCCTCTTCGGTATGCGTTTGTTTTTCACCTTTTCGCCAGTTTCTGAAACTGCCAGAACACTGCCAGAACAGCCACAAACGCCTCCTGCGTGCGACCCACTAATACAGTTTGCAAAAGCACTGTTTTATCCTCATCATCCCAATCACGATCAGTAGCTATGTTTTCGAATAAAGAGAAAAATATATCCGGTTCCTTATCCTTATCTTATTAAGAACCTTATCTTACCAGCTAGATTTAACTTACCAGTAGATGTATCTCGATCAATTTTCCCCTCAGAAAGTAATCTCAATCTAGTTCTTTCTACATCTCGTTCCTGTTCTTTATTTTTTAGTTTTTCTAATTCTATCAAACGGACTTTGTCTTTTTCTCGTATTTCCAAAAATGTTTGCTCATTTTCCTGCTTATTTTGCACCAATTCTATGTCCATCGCTATCCTTAACAGTTGTTTTTGTTGCTCAAAAGTTAAATCACTAGACTTTAACTGCATTTTAGTCTTAACACTAGACTCAGTTTGTACTTCTGGATCAAGACTGATTGGGGTTACAGCAGGCAAAACCTGCTTCTCTTTTAAGAACTCACAAATAAAACCCACAAATTCTTTCTTCTTAGCAGATTTAAGCGCGGCGGGCAACTCGATTGTGTAATGCTCGGCCACCTTCAACAATTGTTCCCTGGTTAACCCTACTAACAAACGCTCAGCCGGAGCTGCTAAAAACTCCTCCAACATGACTATCAGCACACTTTCCAAACAACAAAATTAACCAATATACAAATATCAAAACACAATTAACCAGCACTCTCTTTCCATCACATCCAGCCAAACCGGTTATAAAGTCGATACAGTTCAGGTAACCAGACAGATTAATGCTGAAGCATCCCCCTAAAATTTACCTCCCTACTATTCTAACCTATCTTCACACCAAAGTCCAAGAACAAGGATAATTTACTCACCCATACCACTGGAGTCGTACTGTCCCGACAAAGTCACTCCAGCCGGTGCTCCACGGTGTTGCCCTCGTTCAGACCTCAGTGGCAGTAAGCTAGACCCACAACGCCAGTTGATCGCAAACTTCTAGCCATGAAGGCCGCCTGAGTGGTAGCATTGGTTAGAGGGAGCCAAAGAACCGTTCACCGTTAACTGCCACTACAGAGCTAACTACTAATCGGTTCTGGTGGTCTTCTGTGCATAAAGATGTCATCCAGTTCGCCCAACAATGCCCCACTTGCAACATCTCTATATCATCCCATCAATTACCTGTGGGTCTCCTTCAACCATTAACAGTCCCTCAACGACCCTGGTCCCATATAGCCATTGATTTCGTCACCGACTTGCCAGCATCCAGAAACTATACTACCATATTCACTGTAATGGACCACTTCTCTAAAGCTTGTAGACTCATTCCCTTAGTCAAGCTTCCTCCAGCCTGGGACACTGCTGAGGTCATGTTGGAGCCAGTGTTTCGCTTTTACGGATTACCTGATGACAGTCTTAGACCGGGGACCCCAATTCACATCCCGAGTCTGGCATGCCTTCTGCTCTCAACTGAATATCAACGTCAGCCTCACAATGAGAGGAGAGAGGGACCAGGGTGTGGTCACAGAGAGCAATACCCCTCCCTTGATCATTGATGGCGAGGAGGCCTACAGAGTCCATGAAATCCTTGACTCCAGATGCTGAGGCCGCGTACTACAATACCTCATTGACTAGTACTAGACTAAAATGACCCTTTAAACTAGTTTAACAGATATCTGCTTTCTCTGTCTTGGTTTTAAATAGACTTAAGCTGATGATACACTGGGCAAACTTTGAGCAATTTTGCCTGTTAACTTTAGGAAATGTTGCTGTAAATGGTCAACCAAGTAAAACCCAAGCCTGAAGCAAATTATCCAGATAGAAATTTGTTACCCATTCTCAATTGAAAAGTGACATTGCTCAAAAAAAGCTGCCTGGAAAAATTGCTCAAAAGGTTGCCCAGTTACTTATTCATAGAAAACAATATAGTGTTTGAAATTTTAAAAGACATGTTTTTAAGCTGAAAGCCTGTATGCGAGGGTGTGAGAATGGTCATTAATATTTAGTGATTTTCACCTGAAGAGACAAAGACCCTTCCCCTAATGGCCCATTAGTGACACTGAAAGGTAAGTCAGGTAGAAAGAATGTGAAGAGATGTGAGAAAACAGTTTTTTAAAATGATTTGTTTTTTTTAATTTAAAACACAGTATAATTAAAATAACCATAATGTTGAGCACACTGATCTAACTACAGAGATGTGAACAGACTTTGAGTCAATCCTGAAAACAAGTGAAGCCTGTAAAAACCTGATATTTGAGTGTTTGCTGCTTCTTACCATGAATTCAAGAAAAAAATAACCAATATCAATATTTAAGGAGCTTGTTTTACCAGAAAATATCAGTGCAGTTGAAGATCTGATGTTGGTACAGCACTAGAGGTGATCAGCTTGAAGAGACTCGAGTATATAATCCAGGTTTATCATGCAGCAGGTTTCTAATCACTAAAAACAAAATGAACACACAAAAACATCTGTGAGCATGTTGATATCAATATATGTTTCATTTTGTTTTATATATTGTTCTATTATATCAAGCATATAAACAGCACTGCGTCCAAAGAAATGTAGATACCATATTCACTCGATTTCAAAACATTTTAGTCAGGAATTACAGTTCAGGAAAAACAAACAATAATAATGTTAAGCAGCATTCATCATGCACTCGTGATATTGTTTTTATATCGTATTATTTATGTTACATGGAACATAGTAACAGCATACAGCCTGTCATAATCAAAATGCTTCACTCGCATTCAAACAGTTTAGTCAGGTTTATAGTTCGGGGAAAAACTGAAAGCATTAAATGTCTTCAAGTTGCCACAATACCACGCAAACAAAACAAAAACAAACAGTTCTTACTCATGAAAGTGATCGCTCGGTTGCTGGACGCCACATCTTGAGGTAAATCCATCTGTTATCTTCTTTGCTGAAGTCAGCACGTTGTTTTCTCTGTTCTTCTGTATTGTAATGACAAAGCTTGTGGGCATGGTCACATTATAAAATAATTTGATCAGATTGAGAAACTCAGTATAGTGTTGGTTACTTACTCATTACTTTAACTGCATTTAAAAGCAGACACTTTAAGCTTTCTATAGACATGTGTCTCATGTCTGTGTCATGTTTTCGCGGAGTTTCAGTTCATTTTAGTTCCGGCCTTTTAGAAACAGTTCACAGAGAGAACAAAGAAAAATTGTGCACACTTTTTATTTTCCTTATTTTGTAAAAGCACACACTTTTGTTGTTACTGAGAGTGAACTCAAAGAAAAGACACCTTACAGATTCAAATGGTGTATAACACTTACTTGTGTGAGCAAAGTCAACAGTTATATTAGTGTATTTTGCACTGATAAAAAAGACCCAAATCACACGGACATGACGGCCGAACTCAGAGGGTAAATGGTGTTGACATTCTGCAGCAAAGCAATGATATCTCAGATCATTATCTAGTCTTGTGTAAACTCCATAAAGCTGTAAATTCTGTAACTTGTTACAAGTGTAACAGGTCAGCTGGTAGTGCCAGCACATGTCCTCTGGATGGCACTCCAGTGATGTGTGTCTTCTTCTATGTGTTCTCCGTTGCTCTCTCTGGACTTTGATCATTAACTTATGTCTCCACCCACCTTGTCGGTTGTCATGGTTGTTCATTCATGTCTCCATCCCGTAGCCTATTATCATGTGTACATAAATCCCGGATGTCTTTTGTGTAGTCACAGTTCATTGTTGATGTTTAGCTCCTGTATTTCTCTCATGTTCTTTGTTTTCCTTGTGCTCCCTGTTATTGGATTTCGTTTTATCGACCTTGCTTGCCCCAGACTCTTGATCTTGCCCCGCCCATCTGGACTCTGTTCGCTGCTAACTTAACCCTCGCTACGTTTTAACCATTCTATTTGTTTCTGCCTACGACAACCCTGTTTGCTGGTGTTCGACCCTGCCTGTCTTCTCTACGTCTGTGTCAATAAAACGATTTTAAGATGAATCCACATGCCCCCTCGTCACTCACACGTTACAACAAGTATGGTAAAAGTAAGCTTCCTGATTAATCTAAATTCCATGGTACATCCAATAGTGCAGAAAAACTTGATGATGTAACATAAACCATACACTCTCTCTTTTCTAGCACTTCAGATACAGTTCTCTGTATGCTGCTACAGTTCATTACATATTGACAGGAAAATGGAAAGCTCCATTCAAGAAACATGCCCCCTTTTTGAAAGCTGATGAGTGCATTGACAAACTGGCAGTTAGAGACCGATCACCACCATTCCAGTCACCACAGATAATGCACAGAACATGGTGAATGACATAAAAGACGTGGCTGGACTAGGTCCACATATAGGATGTTTCACATTCTAAACCTTGCAGCCAAGAAGGCAGTAGCACTTCAGCAGATAAGCCATCTGTTGAGTGAGGTCAGAAGAGTTGTAACATTTTTCTATAAAAGCACAACAGCTGCTCATGCCCTGAAAGTCAAACAGGAAATGATAAATCTACCTGTACACAAACTAATACACAACTCGATGAAATACCATTTATAATATGATGGAAAACATCTTTAGCAACAGCCGGCCATCTACTCTACCCTAATGGACAAAAATGTTAAGAAGAATGTCAAGGACATTTCAGTGTTTTCTGACAGTGAACTCCGACTGGCAGAGGAAATTATTAATCTGCTCAAACCCCTCAAGACAATCACTACCTTCGAAACCCGAAACAATGTCAATGGTCTGTCAATGGTCCTTCCTCTGAAGGTAATGATATTAAAATCCATGCAGCCTGTAGAGGATGACAGTCAAAACATAAAAGATGCCAAGGCAGCTATCACTCAGGATTTAGAAAGAAGATACAGAGTCATCAGAGAGATCACTGAACAGCAGGTATTTCTTATGATGATTAAAAAAATATTGTATTTTGAAAATATAGTCTACATCTACATATAGTCTACATTCTTAAAAAATGCAGCTTAATAAAGTAGAGAGTATCACAGAGGAGGAGGTGATGTCATAAAAGAAGATTGCATTGAGACAGATGCAGATCCACTTGCATAGTGGAAGTGTCATGAGAGCAACTATCCACATTTTGCTAAACTTGCAAAACAATACCTTTGTGTCTGTGGAACATCATAGTCAAACATAGGAACCTGCTTTACAGACTCACAGGCACAACCCCTTCACTCTGAAGAGACAGGAAACGTGTGTTCAGGGAAAGAGAAACTAAAATGCAGTTGAGTTGTTGAGCACTTGTGTCTCTATATTTAAGCAGTAAAATGGCCAGTCCAAGACCTGCTTTAGCTAGAAACACCACGCTGACTGAAGTGGTGGAGAAACTGAAGAAGAGAAAACTCTCTGCTGACTGTGACGCTGGAGCTGGAGATGTTCAGTGTGACGTCTGTACTGGAAGAAAATACAAAGCTGTCAAGTCCTGTCTGGTGTGTCTGAACTCTTACTGTCAGAATCACCTCCAACAACATGAGAGTTGGTTTAAAGGAAAGAGACACAATCTGACTGAAGCCACTGGACGACTGCAGGAGATGATCTGCCAGAAACATCAGAAGATCCTGGAGGTTTTCTGTCGCACTGATCAGAAGTGTATATGTGTGCTGTGTACGGTTACAGAACACAAAAACCATGACACTGTATCAGCTGCAGACCAGAGCACAGAGAAACAGGTAATTTTAAGCTTGTGATCAAGTTAAATGATGGGTTAGGTTAAATAGCATGCCACATCATGTAATGTCACCCACGATAGCAAATGATTGTCTTAAAATATTTATATTTTTGCTGCTTTATATAGTAAATTATGAAAGCACTTATTTACATATAGCAGATGCTTTTATCCAAAGCAGATTACATATGAAAACAATGGCAATCATTTTACTCTCTATAGGTATATTTTTATGCCTGTATGGCTAAGCTAATTTTAGCTTGTTTTTTCTGAAAACAAGACAGTAATTGTTTCTTGTATAAAAAAATCATTTTTGATTTAAGAATTTTTAGATATTTTGGCTGTAAATAAGACAAAAAAATCTTGTCTTAGAAAGCATTTTTTGCAGTATATTGGTTACACTTTATTTCACTGGTTCATTTTAGATATTCTACTAACCATAAGTAACTTTGTAACTACATGTCAACTAATCCTTATTAATTTACAACTATGTGTCTACTTACTGGAATCAGTTGACATACACTGTTTAGTCAGTATGTTGTGTACACATCAAAATAAAGTGTTAGTAATGCGCTAATGACTGCTAGTCGACATGTAGTTCCAAAGTTACTTAATGTTATTAAAATGTCTTAAGTGGATTTTCAAAATGAATTGTTACCCTGTTATCTCTTAGTCACGGACAGTGACCTCACCTGTGAAAATGATTATTATTATTATTTATAATTTTTTTTTTTTACCACTAAGCCACTAAATAAAATTTTGGTCTTCTGGCTGATTAACGATTAGTCGACTATTAGGGGGCAGCCCTAGTAATGATATGCTTTTTCCTGAGACCCAGCTCAGCTGTTTTTTAATGGCTTACCTGCCACACGTTCTTAGCACCTCAATTTTTTTGTTGTGCCATAGTTAGGGATAGATATTGATTAGGGTTATATTGAATGAGCTCTGTGCTACGTCCAAACTGATTGCACTTCATTTTAAAACAATTTTTAAGCATTTGAAAAGTTTTTAAATAATTTAAATAGTTTTACTGCTGTGATTAATTTTTTTCTCCTTATCTTATGTTTTTTTTCTTCTTTATTTCCTTTTATGTAAAGCACTTTGAATTACCATTGTGTATGAAATGTGCTTTATAAAGAAATTTGCCTTCCCTTGCCTTCACGGGTAAATATACACCACTTCTACTTAGTAACAAATCATTCCTTATACCTGTTCTGTTAAGAAATTCATATATTCATAAATTCACATTCTCAATCATATACCCCGCCTATCAAGATAAAGTCTACAGGTGATCAATTATGATTAACTCATTAGCACCGGAATCAATGAACAAAGAGACTCTCACACTCCAGGTTGGAATGTTTCATCAAGAATCTATTACCCTATATATAGTGGACTCTCCCAACCACAAGATCATCTTTGCACACCCCTGCTATCTGTACACAATCCTCCACAATCACCTGGTCTCATGGTGAGCTGACTTGCTGGTTCCCATTCTGTGTTAATCATGTTAATCATGATGTGGATGAGTTTTTCCACCAAGCACCAACAGTGCCTTACAACCAGTATAGAGAGCCCTGAAATACAGAAAGATCTCCTCCTGTTACCATCTTCTCTCTGAGGTCTTTAGTAAAACTAAAGCTACAAAATTACCCCCACACTGACCCTGGGATTTCACCATATACCTCCGTGCCAATGCTTTGCCATCCAAGAGTAAGGTCTATCACCTGTTTAGAAAGGTAAGTCAAGCTATGGAGGAGTATATTGACAAAGCGCTCAGTTCTGGCTTTATCAGACCTTCTACATCACCCACTGCAGCTGGATTCTTTTTCGTGGGCAAAAAGAATTATTCAGGGTATATGGTCTACCAGAGGACATAGTCAGAGATTGTGGTTCACAGTTCACCTCTCAAGTTTGAAAAGCATTTTGCAAACAGCTGGACATCAACATAAACTTTGGGTCAGGATATCATCCCCAAGCTAACGGCCAAGTTGAATGGTTGAATCAGAAGATTCAATAGTACCTATTGTAGTAGACAAAGTCTACTCTCAAGAATACCAATACCTGGACCCCCCCAGGTATTGGTATTATAGGGTTGGGTAGTGCAGGCACACAATCATTGAAGATTTCTCAGAAAAGATTCTGGGATGTTGACTCATGGATATGAAAACCTGCAGTAGCATGACATCCAAGCTATAAAATCCAATATCCAATAACAGTTATAGAAGTGAAGAGGATAGATTCAATGATTGCTGTGTAGAACTGTACCAGCAGCTCTTGTGGCAGATTAAAGTTCTTCAGCTGGTGAAGGAAGTACAACCTCTGTTGGGCCTTTTTCAATGGAGTTAATGTGAGTGTCCCACTTCAGGTCCTGAGAGATGGTGGTGCCCAGGAACCTGAATGACTCTACTTTAGCCATAGTGCTGTCCATGACGGTGAGTGAGGGGAGAGCAGGGGGGTTCCTCCTGAAGTCCACAATCATCTCCACTGTTTTAAGCGTGTTGAGCTCCAGGTTGTTAAGACTGCACCAG
>JAUMHI010000432.1:0-13184 GCA_032359435.1 Enteromius unitaeniatus | reverse complement strand
TCCAGTTCTCCTCTGACTGGACGCCCAGCACCTAATTTCCAGTTCAATTTTAGGCACGTTGGATTGTGTAAGGACTTCTAGTGTGTGTGTGTTAAACACCGACTGGTGGCTGCAGCGCCGCTTCAAGTCGAACACATCTATTGTCTGTACAGATGCCAAAAAAGCGCAAAGCACCTGAGAGAACAACAGGTGTGTTCGACTTGAAGCGACGCTACAGCCATATCCAATGCCTTTGACGCTCTGCCTTTGATGTCACTGCAGCGCCGCTTCAAGTCGTACGCACCTAATCCTTTTTTTTGCGTAAAATCCTTTTCAGGTGTCTTTCAGCGACGTCAAAACTGTGCCTTGTTTACTCCACCATGTCCCTTAAGGGGCTCCGTAGGATGAAGCTGCCAAGATGTGCAAAAATTAAACACAAATACATTTTTATTGTAACTTTGACCACATCTAATTTTGGTCCTTTTTAAGGTTTATGGTGGTAATCGCTCTGGTCTAGAGAGACTTGTATGTTTGCATATTTTTATATGTATTTCTTGTGGTTGTCGTTTACTGGCGGCCCTCGGCTAGAGAATGGGACAGAGGCCGTGAGCGACGCAGCCGGGGGGAGTATCGGGACTATGAGAGGGGCAGACGAGAGAGATTTTCCCCTCCACGTCACGACATGAGCCCCCAGCAAAAGCGCATGAGAAGAGACTGGTGAGAAAGTTTTAATAGGGCCCTTAAAAGTCTTGCTGAATTTAATAAATTGCTTAGACATGTTTTTTTTTATTTTACTTTTTATGTGGCAAATTTAATTTGACACAAAATGGTTTACTATAAGCATACAAATATCCAGCATGCATAAATAGTGAAGATAATGTCTATGATGACTTAAAAACGTCCTATGTAGGCCAGAGACATCAAATGTCTATTTAAAAAAAAAAACAAAAAAACTTCTACATTCTTCTCAGGGATGACCATGGAGGTGACCCTTACCATGGTGGCTATGACCTGGGTTATGGAGGCGGTGGAGGACCCAGCTACGCCCCTCCTCAGCCGTGGGGTCACCCTGACATGCATCTGATGCAGCCTCATCATGGGATCCCCATCCAGGCCAGGTGAGCAGGAAGGAAGTGAGCAGCTCTACAGTCCACCAGTCCTTGTATTTAATCTGTTAACAGCACTTCTCTGGTCTTCCTCCAGGCTGGGAAACATCCATGATATGGATCTTGGTCCTCCCCTTCCGGTGATGAAGACCTTTAAGGAGTTCCTACTGTCCCTGGATGACTCTGTGGATGAGACGGAGTCAGTCAAACGCTACAATGAATACAAGATCGATTTTAGGCGTCAACAGATGCAGGACTTCTTCTTGGCCCATAAAGATGAAGAGTGGTACGATAACAGTTACTGTTTTTGGTTTAGTGTTTTGTTTGTGCGTTAAGCTAGTGATTGAGGAACAGCGGGTCCTGCATCTAAGCACAGAAGTGGCCAGATCCAGCTTCTGGAAAGGTGACTGTTCTGTTAATAGTAATGTGGATTTGGCTGCACAGCTCTACCAAATATGACTATTCTTTAGTGTAGTTTGTAAAGTACTACAGTCTGTTGTGTTATGAGGGCGAAGTTTCATGAAATAGGCTTTTAAAGTTGTAGTTCATCCAAAATAGCTTTTTCCTTTTAAATCTTGAGTGCTTTATTTGCTCCTGATAGCATAATTTCATCAGTTTGTCTCCACAGCGACTGAATTGGTCTCTTCATTAACTTGTTTCCTGTGTTTTTAACATTCCTTTCATTTCAGGTTTTTGCATATTGTTTATTGGTTTACAAATTAACGCAAATCCTTCTTCCCTCCATCACCACAAGGTATTGGAAGATGAGAAAAGCTCTTGGACCCGTCGCAGGAGTCGCTGTTAGTTAGTCAGGGTTTGCACTGCGCACAATGCAGCTGCCATTAGAATCCAAGTACCAGGGCTTTTAGCTAGACAGTCGAACACTCACAATCCAAACCTACCGTCGCGTTCACGGAAAGATTTTTTTATTTTTATTTTTTCTGTAGTGTGTGATGCCTTTCTTCCCCTTTTTTCTTTTTCATTTTTGATATTTGGATCAATCAAACCCCCCCCCAAAAACGCAGAAATGGTGTGTATGTACACACTCCTCTGAGAAGACCGCTCTCAGTGTAAATGTGTTGTAATGCGGGGAGTACATCAGGTAAATTTAGTGCACACAATGGAAATTTTCATCCACCTGTTTTGACTCTCATTTCTTGCCAATTCCTCAGTTTATGTTGTCGTTTTTTTTACTTATTTTTTTGTTTCTACTACTTTGGTGGTGAGTCTACTTTACTGTATTATACACATTTAAGCACAAGATTTGTTTATAGTATGTGTAGTAAGACTGACAGAAGGCCACTTAAAATAATTGGTGTCATAAGCTCTTCAAACCCTAGTGTGCTGCCAAGCTAAATAATACCTAAACGTGCAGCTGCCTTCTAAGACAGCATATTAACTGGAATGAAATGGAAGCGAATGGTTTGCAGTGCTCTGCGTATGTGTTCCCTTCAAACGTTAACAATGTTGTTAATCTATCTCTTACACATACACACAGATTTGTGGTCGTTTCTGTACACCACTACCAAACTGACGACTAATGCTTTTAATAACCCTGAATATGTGGAAAAGGGTCCATCGAGTGTCATCTCGGAACGATACATACAATGCTGTCTTAGAATTTAGCTAACAAAGATTTAATTTCCTTCACAGTGGGAGCATGTTTGTGTTGTTTGTCTAGGTAGCTCACTAGTTTTAGAATAAAGCCACAAAGTTGTATGACAGCCAATTATGTGGGATAATGTAATTGATGGTTTACATTAGATTTATCAAAGCACTTTTAGACAAGGCAGGATATAACTAGCAGGTCTCTTGCTGACTAGTTAGTGAGGTTGACCTCAAAGATAGTTGCTAACATGCAATTTTTTTTATTCCCCAAACACCCCATTTGTCCCTCTTTCTCCTTTCTGTCAACTTGTCAGGTTTCGTTCAAAGTACCACCCGGATGAGGCTGGGAGGCGTAAAGCAGAAGGCCACAGTGCTCTACAGAATCGACTGAACGTCTACATGTATCTGATGGACAATAACTCCTTTGAATCTGTCTCCTTGGACATAGAGCACGCTCCACAAATCACCAAGATTTTAGATGCAGGTAAAGAGAGTCTGCGGAGTATTAAAAGGTTTTAAATGTAGTTGTCTTATGTATATTTAAGCCCTTAAAAATTCTGAAATTGTACAATAAAGTCTCGGTTATGATTTCTAGAGGGATTTAATTTGTAGACGGGAAGACCAGAATTGCGATTATGATTAAATGTGGCGATTACACTTCAGAAGACTATGATTTTAGTTAAGAAACATGAGCGCTGCAAGTGCAAAATCCAGGACTGCGATGCTTCTTCCGTTACCGGGCGCATTTTACAAACAACTAATTGAGATTTACTGCTAATTTACTGATGAAATGTGCATGAATCGCCCAGCTCAACTTCTGTTCTGTTTGTCCAACAAAAATAAATCCAAACACAGCCACGGCACAGTTTTGCATCTCTGGGCAACATGGCAGTGTTTTGTACTAAATGATTCAGTTCAAGCAGAACGACTCTTATTAATACTGACTTGCTGCCACCTACTGGCACTTTTAATATCACAAATCTTCATTCTTTTACATTTTCAAATATCAAAACATTCCAACAAGAAAAATTCTAAAATGTCCCTCTCAGACCTCTACATGCCACTTTAGTTGCATTGCAAAGATACATGTTTGTGAGAATATGGTGTTATAGACATTGCCTTACCCCAGTCATATGGTGTATATAAAGTCTTGAATTTGAGCTTGGAAAAAATCCTGCAGAAAGCTGTAGTTTTAAACATCTAAAAATGTAAATTGTCATTTGCTCAGCCTCGTTTCAAACTGTGTCCATTGGTAATAAAGAATTATGACGGTCAGTTACACGTGCCCTTTTCTACAAGCATGTTTTTCGTTTGGCTCTGTTAGCTGTAATAAAAATGGAAGGAGGGACGGAAAATGACCTTCGCATCCTGGAACAGCCCACCGAGGAAGAGGAGGAGCGAGAGAGACTGTCATCTGGTGGACCTGGTTCTGAAGCTCCCAAACGGGACGAGCCCAGGCCTGCAGATGTTGAGCGCAAACCCTCGACTGAAAAAGACAAGATGGTAAGTGAATGTTGCATAATAGAGCAAAAGATGTTGGGTAGATCTTCGTAACACTGATGGTGTGTCTATAGGGTGAGGGTGATGAGGGCACTGAGAAGGATGCAGCCGCTTCTGCAGGAGGAAGTGAAGGAGAGGAGAAGACTGAGAAAGAAGCACCTGCTGAACCAATCCCAGAACCCAAGAAGGTGAGTTAGCTGCCTTGGGTGAAGCATGTACCGTCTGACTGTTTTTTAACTTCAATAGATGTTAATCTGCTTGCATTGATTGAAATCTGGTGCTTTGCTGTTCTCTTTCTCTCTTTAGCTGAGCAAGAAGAGAAAGAGGAAGCACAGTGGAGACAGTGAAGATGAAGCTAGTGCATCTGACAGCGACTCTGATTCTGACTCTGACTCGAACTCTCACTGCTCGGAGAAACCCTCAGAGAGAGAGAGAGAGAGAGAACGGGATGAGGGAGAGGATAAAGAGGAAGAAGAGGAGGGGGAAGGTCAGTGTCAAGTCTTCTGATGATGAATCATCTGTGTCAAAGTGTCGTGATTGTGACATCTGTGTTTGCGCTTTTATTTATTTTTTTAATTAGCTGCTGATGTAAAGGAGGGAACGGAAGAGCAGAAGGAAAGGGAGAAGGAAAAGGAGAAGAAACCAAAGGATGATCAGCCTCCGCGACCTCGACCTCTTCACAGGACATGCTCTCTCTTCATGAGGAGCATTGCTCCAACCATATCTAAAGCAGAAATTGTGGCTGTAAGTGTGCACGAAGCAATTGCAGATTTTTGCTGTTATTCTTCATGAAGTGTTATCTAAATGCTGCTGATTTATTTTGGCAGCTGTGTCGACGTTATCCAGGATTTATGCGTGTTTGTTTGTCAGAACCGCAG
This sequence comes from Enteromius unitaeniatus, assembly GCA_032359435.1. Lineage (NCBI taxonomy): Eukaryota > Metazoa > Chordata > Actinopteri > Cypriniformes > Cyprinidae > Enteromius > Enteromius unitaeniatus. The sequence goes on along the minus strand of JAUMHI010000432.1, from coordinate 8,113 downwards.
CCAGAGCGTAGGTAAGTTGAAGCAAAGACTATAGAACAGTAACATTCTGAGATGTGCGCCTAGGACTGCGCATGCACACTGACTGATCTCGCCTTTTTTAATGCTATTTGAGCAAAAGAAACTTTTATACACAGTGACCTCAAATATGAAATTTAATCATCAGCTTGGTGAACAGTTTTGGAGAATTTGATGTTCCCCGTTCTAAGAGATAGGAGCTGCGCTTGGAGGCCCGAGAGGCGTTTCAAAGATTGCCACTGAGTGGCATGACTTGTCTTAAAGAGACTTTGGTTAAAGTTAGTTTCACTTCACTTTAGAGCAGGCAGTAGCATAGTCAGGGACGTATTACGGAACGGGCCAGGGGCCTGCGACTGTTCTCTGAAGGTTTTTTCACAGGGGCCCACACAACCCATAATCCGTCCCTGAGCATAGCTGAAGTTTTTATCTTTAACTTATTGAGAATACTAAAATTGTTACATTATTTAAAAAATCTTAAAATATAAATTTATTTTATAAATTAAAATGTCGTCATGAAAAAAACTGCTCACGCTCCAAAATGAGTGCATTGGGAATGAATGGGAAACAAATGTAATCTACTGGAAATTTATGGTACTGCATCCAAACAAAAACAGCTCATTTTTGGAGATATTAATCTCAAATCTGGAACACTGCTAGCTTATATTTATGTATCTCATAACATTTTAAAATGTAACTATTTAATCAACTTTAAATTTAAATGTAAAAATGGAAATTAAATTTTCATGTCAAAGCATAAAGTAGTTAAACTGATGCAAAATATTACTCGAATCTAAAAAAAAAAAAAAAAAATAGTTTACCCAAATATGTACATTCATTGAACTGCAATAAAAAAAACCATTAGGAGCTCCACAGAGATTTCATTAATTTAGTTTTCTGCATTATGTGCAGGTCTTAAAAAAGGTTTGATCTCAGGTTAATGTTCTCAATTTGCACCAATATAAAATGTTTTGCTAAATCATTTCAATATTAAAATAGAAATTGTGGACTCTCTAAAAAGCAAAATTTCTCCATCTCTGTGACTCAGGTTTTTCAGGCGTTGTTGGGTGACCTTCGACCGAGGTGTGAACATCAAAGAGATCTGCTGGAACCTGCAGAACATCCGGGTGAGTTCTAGAATCACTGGCTTGAGGAACTGCAATAAGAAGCACACGTCTTGCTCAATGTCTTCTCCTGTTCCTCTCTGAGCAGCTGCGGGACTGTGAGCTGGCTCCTGGGGTCAATCGAGATCTGGCGCGCCGTGTGCGGAACGTGAACGGAATCACTCAACACAAGCAGGTTCTCCGTAATGATATCAAGCTGGCTGCTAAACTGATCCATGCACTGGATGACAGGGAGAGGCTCTGGAGCCACAAACCCAGAGAAGAGACACACATTCTGGAGGTATTCTCACCTCAGGCTGATCAAATATAGAATTCTTTTCACATATTAAGCTTTTTAATGTGATTTACTTGGCTTTTTTTTCTCTGTATTTCCTGAAGCTCCCTGCTCAGAACCCCATTTTGAAGAACATCACTGATTACCTGATTGAGGAAGTGAGCGCAGAGGAGGAAGAGCTTCTGGGGAGTGCAGGAGGAGCTGACTCCGAGGAGGGATCCAAGGAGGGAAACCCCACAGAGATAACTGTGGAGAGAGATGAAAAACTTGTGAAGGTCAGAAAAACTGTGTGGTCATTTCATGAAAATCTGGAGATGTAATGCACTACACCATCCTACAATATATTTGTGGCTTGAAATCCTTTCTAAATGTTAAGGTGCTGAATCCAACAAAAGTACCCTTTTTTTGTTTTTTGAGCACGTCTCAAGTTTTTTAAAATTGAGATTTATATATCATGAATAGATAATGTTTCATTGATGTATGGTTTTGATGGTGCAGAAAAAATGTAAATATTGAGTTGTATACAGTTGTCCAAATGAAGCAATGCATATTACTAGTCACATTTATAAAAGTTTGTTTACATCAGTACATTTTTAAAATCTGATGGAGTTTGTTCTTTCCGTGAAATGGTTTAAGATCAATGAGTGTAAATGAGAATGTCAGTTTGATGTTTAATTTGGGAGTGTTATGTGTTTGTCTCCTCCCAGGTGTTGGATCGTCTTCTGTTCTATCTGCGTATCGTTCACTCGATTGATTATTACAACTCCTGCGAGTACCCGAGCGAGGACGAGATGCCAAACCGCTGCGGCATTATCCATGTGCGAGGGCCCATTCCCCCCAACCGCATCACTCACAGAGAGGGTAACGACTGCCTGTGCTTTGTGATTTCATCACACTTCACCATTAAATGATCCCACGTAACAAGAGACGTGAGCTGATTTGGTTGACTTGTGATCCTCTTGTAGTGGCTGACTGGCAGAAGACATTTGAAGAGAAGTTGGGACCCTTGTTCAGTGTGAAGGAGTCCCTGTCTGAAGATGAGGCAGCAAAGATGGGCCGCAAAGACCCAGAACAGGAAGTGGAAAAGTTTGTGTTGGCCAACACACAGGAACTGGGCAAAGACAAGTGGCTTTGTCCTCTAAGTGGCAAAAAGTTTAAGGTGTGTGAGATAACATGCTGTTTTGTTGATCTGGTATCAGTTAATAAAGCAAAGCTTATAAGAATACATTTTTGATACTTGACATTTTGATATTTACAAGCAATTTTTTTGAGTTAAAATCCTTTTGACGTTTTTTTTCCCTGTACAGGGAGGTTGTACATTTTTGATAAAATCAATAAAAATGTGAATCTCTGTCTAGGGCCCAGAGTTTGTGAGGAAGCACATTCTAAACAAACATGGAGATAAGATTGAGGAAGTAAAGAAAGAGGTTGTCTTTTTCAACAACTTCCTGATGGATGCAAAAAGACCCTCCATCCCAGAGATGAAACCTCCACCTCCTCCAGGCCCAGGACAGGGTAAAATCGCACACATCGGTTTTGTTGATTTTTATGTCAGAAGAGAAAAAACAGAATAAAATTAGCATTTCTCAAACATTTCTATTTTTCTTTCTCTCATTAGGAGTGCTTTCCCCGGGAGGTCTTCCATTCCCACCTCAGGGTCCTCAAGGTCTCATGGGATTTGGCCAGCCCAGACCTCCAGTGATGGGTTATGGAGGTGCGTGTTTGTCGAAGTAGTAAATATTTGTGTCAAAGCTTTCACAATTTCAGGATTCAATTTCAATCTCAATTTTTCAACAGTGGTGCAACCTCAAAACATTGATATCTAGCATTTTTCTTAAAAAAAATTAATAAAACGCACTGTTATTTTCACAGTGGAATCTGAATTTTCGAATCTTGCCAATAGTCGATTGATAGTCAAATTATACGTTTGGGGGTGGAGTGAACTCTATTGTGGAAGCATTTTATTTTAATAGTGTTTTCATTCTAATGTTATTTATATGTCCCAGTCATATTTATTACTATTCTGCATTGCTTGTCCTGATGAGGGCTTTACTGCAGCGTAACTCAACCAACTCTTATTTGACATTAAATAATATACACAATACATAAACTAGCTGAAATGTTTTGAAATCACTTGTACTCTACCTGATCAGAAAAAATCCAGTCTTTCACTCTGCCTCAATGAGTCTCATTTAAGATTTGAATATCTTCTGCCAAGATGATGTCTGTCATCACGGATTGTGGAAAATGAAATGCATTTAAATCTATAGGGGTGGTTGGATTTATTCACGCCGGTTAAAATATTCATTTAAAGCTTCTTTCTTTTCAGGTTCTCATTTACAGAATTATTTTAATAGGATGTATTTTAACACATTGGAAGAAAACCAGTAGTTCTGTGAAATTCACATTGAGCACCCCCATATAGTCTAATGGCATGATTATAACAGTGCACTAATATTTGAGAGATTGTGAGTCGAATCAGGCTCCTCAAATCAAATCGTTGACTATTCGAAGAAACCCCTAAAATAAATATCTAAATTAATAATAGCGACGCCTTGAAACTTGCTCAAGTTCTCTACAGAATTGGGTTTACACAGTTATGCCAAATTTCAGGTACTTTTATATTATGGTCCTACTTTATATTAGGTGGCCTTAACTACTGTGTATTTGCATTTTTATATTAATCATTTGGTACAACTTGCACCTTAACCTACTCACACCACCACACCTGTCCTTACTCGTATCAACCACAATAGCAGCAAAGGTGATTTGTATGAATACAAGAAGCACATTGCACTTTAGTGTGTAGTAGTTAAGGCCATCTACTACAGTGTAAAGTAAGAGTAAGTCACTGAAAGGAATTTTAAATTAATGCAATGATTAATATTCAACTCATTGTGGTGCATCAGTGAAACATATTTATTGAGGTTTATTTGACAGGTGGTCCTCCTTACCCACCCAACCAGTACGGCGGAGGCGGCAGGGGCAACTATGACAACTTCCGTGGACAAGGCGGTTACCCGGGAAAACCTAGAAACAGTCGGTGAGTCTGTCGTAGTTCAGTTGTTAGGGAGCAGATGTGATGTTTTGCACAATCTAATTAAATGTTGCTATGTCTTTTCCAGAATGATGCGCGGGGATCCTCGTAATATCATTGAATACCGTGACTTAGATGCTCCAGATGATGTGGACTTCTTTTAGAGCTCCAGTTTTTATTCTCTCCATTTTAATCTTCTTTTTTTTTTTTTTATATATTACCACTGTCTCTGCATTTACTTTTTTGCGTTCATTCCAGAAGCTGCCCCTCGCTGTCTTTTCCTGTGTGCTCTTATGTAGTGCTCCACCTGAAGTCGGCACATGTCCTTTGTTGAACGTCAATGCATACTCAGTGTTATAGATATTGAGCCTGTGCTTGTGGCCTTTTTTCTGCCAATAAAACTTTGATTTGGATCCTTTTTGTGTGCTGTATTGGTTTTTAAAAGGAATTAAATGTAATATACATTTTTACATTTAGTTATAAATTACAGTGACAAATCATTAAAGCACTCTCAATGGAACTAAGCTGTATGAATTAAAGTAGCCAGCTTATTTGATCTATATCTTTAAGGTAGATCATCCTTTACTAGGGAAATGAGTTTCTCTGAGTGGTGTTGGGGTTTAGATGATTTGTTTCTGATACACACATTTGTTTCTCCAGTGATTAATGGTTGACAAAGTTGAAGGACCAGGTACAAGTGGTCAGTAAATACATTTAAAGTAGTCTTATGATTTGAGAGTATGTGTATATGATTGTTTATTGAATTGCCCAGAGTTATACTTCCAAAATGTTAGATGCAGTAGGTTCACAGCCACTCGTCAGTAAGTTTATAAAGCCGTCTGATGGTTAATATTTTAATGCATAAGTATTGAAAGCAAGATACTGGGTCATTCAGGGCAGATGTGGTCCAATTTATAGATTAAGTTGAAGGCATTCATTTCTCACATTTTTACAAAGTGTTAGCTCTGCAGAAGTGCAGTACTTTGTTTACTCAGATCAACAAGTCATGCATGTCAATACCAAATTGATCACTACATGATCATAGAAAATTACATTGTTTGATCTTTAGGAATACACAGAATTCTAATCTTTCATTTAAGGATATTTAAAATGGGGAGGAAATCTCATTACGAAATAAATGTTTTTCACTAATCTCTACAGTGGGTACGGAAAGTATTCAGGCCCCCTTAAATTTTTCACTCTTTGTTATTTTGCAGCCATTTGCTAAAATCGATCAAGTTCATTTTTTTTCTCATTAATGTACACACAGCACCTCATATTGACAGAAAAACACAGAACTGTTGAAGTTTTTGCAGATTTATTGAAAAAGAAAAACTGATGGTGAATGGTTTTTAGGTATCTCCAGAGATGCTCAATTGGGTTTAAGCCCAGGTTCCAGTCATCCAGCCTCCAGCGCTCGGGGGACGCCACCTTAGTCACCTCCAACCTGATGCTCTTAGCGGCTCGGAGGAGCATGGCCAGCAGCTTTGCTTCAGATTCTTTCTGAGCAGCCGCCACAGGCTAGCCTTCTAACATAAGAAAGCTCAGCGACGCCATGGACATACGCTCACAATTAGGACATGATCTATCCTTGAATACCGTCTCAGCATGCTTGAGACCCAAACGATCATGGCCATCATCCAAGGTGAGGAAACTACTGCACCCAGAAGCACATGGGACATGGGACACTAATCCAGAGCACAAACTTCATGACGTGCTAGAAATTTGTTTTTTTGTGATAGCTGGGACTGCCAAGGGGAGGACCGCTGCACACCAGTGTGCAACTGAGGCGATCAGGAGCCTCCGCAGGACACGCCAGCCAAGAGTCTTCCCAATTGGCTTGTTGTCCAAGATCAGAACGGATTGGTCTCCCAGTCAAGACCCCATGACGTCAGTCATTGACGGAACGTCAAAGTTACTGACTGGAAGAGAGTCAAAACTGAAACATTTATACTTTTATATTTACTTTTTTTGTTTCTAAATTTTTCTTTTAATACTCTCCTGTGGTAACTGTCACGATCATGTTGCAAATGCCATCAGTAGAGCCTTCCTTTTTTAGCACATATGCAACTGCATACATTAGATCCAGGTTGACTCATCAGAATGTTCAGAAGGTCTGGACACTTTGTTCATCCAAATACAGAATTATACATATATACAATGCAACATATAGTTGGGTGGTTCTGTTCATTTGTACAGCTTTTTCATGGTTAACTGCATGAAACAATTAGTTTGAATTGTTCTCAGTTCCCCAGTTCTGGGTATGTTTTAATATGAAAAGTCCAAGATCAGCAGAACTGCAGGATATTGTTCATTCAGCCAAAGTATTTTTGTCTTTCACTGGTAGGGCTACTTATAAATGAAATTTCCCCACTGCATCACAAACATAAAAAGCAATTGTCTGACAGTAGTACAAAGAAATCAAAACCACAAATTAGGTCAATGAAATGGAGCACATGATTGGAGAAATATTTAAAAATAAATTTTAATGCTGTCAAACAATTAATCGCATCCAAAATAAAAGTTTTATATATATATATGTATATGCGAACCTGGACAACAAAACCAGTCATAAGTGTTAATTTTCTGAAATAATAATAATGAATAAATAAGCTTCCCATTGATGTATGATTTGGATGGATGGGCCAGTATCTGACTGATATACAACTGTATGAAAATCAGGAATCTGAGGGTACAGAAAAATCTAAATGCTGAGAAAATCACCTTTAAAGTTTTCCAAATTAGATCTTATCAATGCATATTACTAATCCAAAATTAAGTTTTGATAAATTTTCCGTAAGAAATTTACTAAATACCTTCATGGAACATGATCTTTACTTACTATCCTAAGGATTTTTGGCAAAAAGAAAAAAAAATCTTGACCCATACAATGTATTTTTAGCTATTGCTATATTATATGTGTATGTATACAGTGTATATTTATTATGTATATATAAATACACACACAAACAGCATATATTTTGAAAATATTTATATGTTTATATATTCATATTCTTATTTTTTATGTAAATATATTTAATATGTAAACATAAAATATTTTCTAGACATTGGATCAATGAGTCACAAGACAAAATATCATCCAAAATATCTTAAATTGTGTTCTGAGAACAAAGATTTCACGTTGGGGTGGAGCAATGATGTATACGTGTAGGTCAACCAAGAAGCCAGAACTCGACTCTCTCACGAATGTGCATACGACCGTTGCCAGAAGTCAGTGATTTGTATTATACAAACATCCATCGATTATCATCAGTCTATTCCTTTAAGGTTGCTGATGGTCGGCTCTCGTCGAGTCAAGGGGAAGTTACAGTTGGGCTAATTGGTTTGGTGTGTTTCACTTGTGGGCTCTCACATCAGAATGAGTTTGCACAATTCAACATTTTGGGGAAAGTTGGGGAAAGTAAGTAATTCTGATTGGATGCCTAGTTTTGTGAACGAGTCAGTGCCAGAGAATTAAAGTGAAAGGGATGAAAACGAGTAAGTAAATGAAGGCAGCACAAACACAAGACGATATATATACGAATTTGTGAATATTATCATAACAATGTGAGCCACATTGAAAGTTATCTATAGAATAGAATAGAATAGAATTCAACTTTATTGTCATTGCACATGCACAGGTACAGGGCAACGAAATGCAGTTTG
>JAUMHI010000431.1:0-13241 GCA_032359435.1 Enteromius unitaeniatus | reverse complement strand
GAAAGATAGCGCATCCAGAATAATCATGCCTCTAAATTATGATACAACTAATTTTCGGATCAGCATACAAAGTTATAGTCTAATCTTAATTTCAGAGAATAATTTAAAATTGGAGTCAGATTAAAACAAGGTAAAACATAAAGGTAAAATGTAAGACCTAAAGTAAAATTAGAAACCTCAAATTAGAAGACAAAATCCAGGAGTATTTTCTCTTAGAACCGAGAGGCGAGATACGACATCTACGCCCAAGTAGGCGGGACCTTACAATAGTGCATGATGAATGCTATCATACTATATAATTAGATAGGCTACATGTACTGATATTAACATGCTTACATGGGCCTGTTTCAGAAAGGAGGTTAAGAGTTTGGTAACCCTGAGATAAGAGAAAATCTGGGTTTTCCGTTTCAAACTCAGGAAAGCAGGGTAACTCAATCCTGTTTCTGAAAGAGAGGTAACTTTTACTCTGAGTCAGTTACCGTGGTAACTCTGTGAACCTAACCTGGTCGGGAGCAGGTTTTATTCTCTAAACTCAGAGTTTCTGTCGGTCTCCTCCCCTTTTTTAAAGACGAAGCGGTATTTATCGCCGTATCCTTAGTCATTCAATGCCCACATTTCGGACACACACAGCGAACAAAGTTACGAGAATGGCTTGTCCTTTTTTGGAGGATCATATAGATGAAGAGGCTGTATTAATTTGAAGAGAATTAGATTTACGTCGGGCAAGGATTTTAGACCCAGAGTGGATCTTTTTGTCTTTCCCCTTGTTATGGTGGTATTGTGTGTGTCACACTATCATGTTAAACTGATCCCAGCTCAGCTGTCTACCCAAGCTTACAGCCACCAGAGCCTAACAAGCTCCACCTGAAGGCAATCTAGCTCACTGCATTTAAGCAGCACTCACCAGTGAGTAGACGGCTGAGCTCAAGGTAACATACCTTCACCCACTGCAGTGCCTCAACAATTCCAGTTCTGCCTGTGCTCCTGGAATCTTGCTTTAGTCTTGACTCACCTGCACCGAGCACTTAAAGACCCAACTGAAGAGAAAGCTGTAAGAGACTTTCTGTTACTCACCTTTGTTTGTGAAGAGGATTCCTGTGATAAGCGATCCTGTGATCGCTCAGGACTTTAGTTCACACTCTACGGAGTAGAATGTGTCGTTTAACGGCCTTACTCACCGGCTCTGTGGGTCTCCTTTGTTTACCTCAATAAATATCTTTTGTTTAACGCACTTCTCTGTCTTCTGAGTATGACTGAGCGTTACAGTTTGGTTGAGCTATCTGGGATAATTGTCAAAAATTTGTGACAAGTAGATGCTTATCTGGCACCTGAATTTTAGCCTGTGGAAAATTGCCTTTGTATGACCCCTTTATTAAAACTAAAACTAAAAGACAGAACTACATGAGCCAATATTTCATTCACAATATAACATAGAAAACATAACAAATGTTTAAATTTGTTAAATACAATGTTTTTAATTTTACACTTTAAATTTAAATGTACACAGAATGAGCTCATTTTAAATTTGATGCTTGCTACATGTTGTAAAAAAAAGTTTGCACGGGGCAACAAAGGGCTGAAAAAAATCAAGAACATTTGAAAAGATTTAGCTGGGAGAACATCTAGCAACTGAATAAGTTGTCATCAGGTCTGTAACATGTTTAGCTATAAAAGGTATGTCCGGAGAGGCATCCTGAGAGTCTCTTAGAGGTAAAAGTGGACAAAGGCTCTCCAGTCTGTGAAAGGGTGTGCAATACTTTATAAACAACATTATTTCTAATTTCAAGGGCTTCGCAAATCTCATCAATAATTAACATTATCAAAAGATTCAGAGAAACTGGACAAATTTCTGTGCATAATGGACAAGGCTAAAGATTTTTATTGGATGACTGTGGTGTTCAGGCCTTCAGACAACACTGCATCACTCATCAACATGATTCTGTCATTGACTAAATGGGCCCAGGAATACTTCTTTTTACTACCGTGGGTAAACACAATCCATTGTGACATCTGCAGATGCAAACAGGAAGCCATGTTGACATGGTCCAAAAGCGCTCGTGTTCTGTGGGCCAAGGCTTATTTAAAATGGACTGTTTTAAATTGGTAAAGTGTTCTATGGTCAGAGTCCAATTTTGAAATTCTTGTTGAAAATAACAAATGCTGTGAAAGAGAAGGGAGACATTCCAGTGTGTTGTCAGTGTTAACTTCAAAAGCCAGCATCTCTGATGGTATGGGAGTGCATAAGGTTGGCACACCAACTCTAACAAACATTTTGCTTGTACTGCTGCATCGTAGCAGCTTAAGCTGCAGCCTCATTCCATTATATGTTGCATCACCCCTAGCACCATTTTGGAGAATACCACGATGCATGTGCACAGTTTGATCTGCACATAAACAGCGTACATTTAGAGGAGAGCATGCGCATGCTTCATGATACTCTCCAAATTGGGGCCATAGGTGAATAAAGTCATTGTTTGATTTTATTTATTTTTTTAATATAAAAAAATATGTTCTCATAGCTTCATAAAATTATGATTAAACCACTGAAACTATACATCTCCAGGTTTTTGTTTTTTTTTAAACTCAAGACTGTGTTCATCTGTAAGAAAAAAAGTCATATACACCTAGCATGGCTTGGAGGTGAGTAGATTATGGCTTAACTTTAATTTTTGAATGAACTATTCCTTTAAGACAAGAAGCGATTCCACAATTTTATCCATAATATTACACACATCAGACTGAAAGGAGTATAATATACTCCTCAGTCTAGTAGGACCAAACTATTTTGCTTACACACACAATGTTATTCACAGACAAAATGCAGTGATCTAACCATAAAAAAATTGTGTGCCACACCTCACTGATTTAACTATTAACAGATTACAGTTACTGGGACATATAAAAGCTGCATTAGCAAAACTGAACTTTACCATTGTCAAATATAGGGTTACCATCTTGTTAACTTTACTCACTCTTACAGGGCACACACAAACAAAAAAATGCATGCAAGCCATCTGCATTATTACATGATGATGCTAGTTCGTATGTGACATCTCTAATTATTTACTTGTCTATGATGTGCATAGTCATAATGTTTGTTGTTTAATGATTCATGCTGATAAATAATGATAGTAAATGCAATTTAAAGATTAATTATTTGAATGACATAATGCAAGTCAGTACGCTGTTATGTGATGTTAGGCATTGTTATGTCATTGTACAAGTCCCAAACAAAAACGTCTCAAAGGGAATGGATCTTCTTAACAAATGACGCCTCATTTACTTAACATTGGAGCCTTCAAACTACTTGCCAAGGTGCACCCAAAGGCTGACTCATCCCTCAGAGGGAAGTATTAATTTTAAGAGGTTTATTATCACTGCTAACCAGGTATCGCCATCAGTGATGTTCTTTAGTTCAGCTTACGCTTACAGCTCCTGGAAGTTCACAGTTCCTACGGTGCGAACATGACAAAAAGTTGGTATTACCACAATTACTTCGGGTACTATGAAATAGTGGTGTGGAAGGCCCTAAAACCATTCAATAAATGAAGAGTCAATTAACAAAATTATTTAATAAACAACACTTAACCAAACTCTGCATCTGAACACTCAGCTTAGTTCATAAAAAAACAAAAAACATACTAAGATCGTTCTAGAAATGTTGGAATACACACATGCAGTGTCCACAACATGGCAGCAACAGTAGTACCGCGATCCCTAAAACTACGCTTTTATTTATTAATTTTCACATAGTATTGTAGGTATGTGAGGGAGAATGTTTGGAACCAAGCATGTCTTACCCAGTTCACTAGTGCAGGGGTCTCCAACACAACGCCTGCAAGCTTGTGGCCTGATTGGAAGTAGCTCGCTAATATCACTCATATTTTTACTATCATTAAACCCGTACGTGATTATTGCGATTTGAAGAACTCACATTAAATACTGCTCTGTTTCAATCAAAGTTATTATAATAAGAGTCTCACGCAGATGCATCAGTAGTTTCATTTTGTGTGAAAACATGATTGAAGGCAGAGTTCTGAGAGAAAGAATGCATAGCACAGGCTGTGTGTGTAAAATAATCTGTGATTTAAATATTTGCACGAATTCATAATAGGAAACTGACTGTCTTTAGAAAAGTTTCAATGGCATTTGCTTTCCATCTTCCCTTTGTGTAATGCGTAATAAAGCAATGTTTAAAATAGTTATATTTATATACTATAGTATTATAGTATATAGAGTATATTTAGATATTTACTGTCAAACTTTGGATATATATTCAACCAAAAATCAGTCCAAATACTTTAAAATAAATATTGAAAGCTCCATGGAAAGTGGGTTCTATGGGCTCCAATGGGCTTAGTTATCAGAAGTGTTGATTTTTAGAATGAAAAAGAGCTTACACCAAGGAATATTTCAATGGGAATGCACTTCCTGGATCTCACTGCATCACACACAGACATGACAAACTTGAAATGACTACTTTTAAATTTACCTATTTAGATTTGAAAATTAATATGCAATCATATAAAACCAACGCCTATGCTCATTATCTGTAATGTAGTCACACAAACACACAGTAGTCATCCATGTGAGTCACGTGAACCATTAGACACTCCCATCATCTTCATAAACAAGGCAGCAAGCTTCACCAACTCTCACTGTTTTTAAAAGAAGACGTGCTGAGGAATAAGCCAGAATTGACCTCAGCAAAACGGCGTGATCTGACACAGTTTCATTCAGCAGAGACGTGTAAGTTTTTTCACTTAGCTATTTTTGAACAAACTTGTACGTAGTTTACTAATTGGGCTTTTCCAAAGCTACTTTTTTCCAGACAAAATTGTGTGAATATGAGCAAAACATACTGAAATACGAAATATATTCCAATATAAGGTCTGCATACTGTGTATCACATTAGGCATATATACAAGCAACTTTAAATTAGGGTTGAGTGATTGACTTTTTTTCACAAAATAACACTTAGATAATGTCAAGAAACTTTTTTTATTATTGCTATTGACTGCATTGACAATAGTCATGTAGTGAGGTGTTATTTCAAGAAAAAATATATTTTCAGAATGGCTTAATTATCGTTGTTACTTTGTTCTGTCCTTTGTTTTTTCATCAAATCTACTCTAGTTGGTTAAATAAAAATATTTGGACTTTATATTTAAAAATTACCTCAGGTTAGCTAGTTACTAAGTAGCCTGTTAGCATCTGCTAATGATTTTTTTTTTTCAAATAGGCTATTTTAATTTTGTAATTTATAGTTAGTGATTATATTCCTTTCAATTTTAGGCTAAACCTGTACTCTGATATACTTTAATGCTGTAGATGTATAAAAGCAAATTGCTTTGTCAGATTGGAGGCATTTTACCCCACCTGTAGGGCAAAACAGCTTTTGGTAGAAAAACTCTTTTGAGTGTGACAATTACATCAATTATGAACCATGATAATTATTTTGGACTCATGTATCTTTTGTTTCACCAAAACAAACATTGAAATGTCCTACCAAAAGAGGATGTTGATTGTATGCCATTTAATATGAAAGTATTAAATGTTTACATTGTATCACGACTGTTACAGTGTAATCATGTTTAGATTATTGTATATACACTATTGTGACTGTAAATGTACTAAACAATAAAAAACAAATGGTTTATAAAACACAAAAAATACATAAAAATGTTGTTTATGTGATTTGTGATAATACATATAAAGCACATGTATGTATGACAGCACAAAATCATGTTGTTGTTTTTTTTGAGTAGACATTAGTATTAAGGAAATACTTTGTATTCATGTAAAGTTACATGAATAATAATTTACTAATATCTTAATTATACTGACTTCAACATGAGCTCATGATTAAGGACAAGAAGATATGATCTAATCATGAATCAATCAGGAGCTATCCTTAACGTCAGTTGGATCTACGCACGAAAACCACATGCTTTTTTTATTTCATTTAGTAAATTGTTAGTTAATGCATAAATTAACATTTAGGGCTTTCAAATAAATATTGTGTTAAAACAATTGCTGTAAAATTGAATGCAAAATATTTATAATCTGTTCTGTTATAACATTACAATACATGATTCCCTAAAATAATGTGTATACAAAATGTGTTTTTCTTGCTCTTTTTTTATCTTGTGATTCTAGGAATTTGGATTCAACAAAGGACAAGCACTATAATATGACAATGAGAGCTTTCTGGGTAAAAGTGTTTTTAACTGCTTTTGCTCTTCATCTGAGTCTTCCTGTTTATGGCCAGGTAAATGTTCCCGACAGACATTAGTCAGAATGCACACATACAGACACATATACATGATATCTTAAACAAAATTAACAATATTAATTATTAAAAACCCGTTTGTCCTATCTTTTAGTTTGATTTTGGGGATCTAATTGCATTTAATCGGACATCCAAACTCAATCCAGATGTGACCTACTACATGCACTGGGCTGTATATGTGGGGAAGGGGAGAATCAGTGGCCTGGAGAATATAAAAAAGGATGATGAGGATGTTTTCCATATCACTGGTAAACTGACAACCTCATGACTTAATTTTAGTTCGTTTTAGTCATGTGTGGAAAAAAATGCTGTAAACAAAGAATGCTTTCAAAAAGGGAAGTGTTAAAACATTTATTTTCATAAAAAAACAAAATGCAGTGAATGAACAAAAGAGAAATCTAAATCAAATCAATATTTGGTGTGACAACCCTTTGCCTTCAAAACAGCAGCAATTCTTCTAGTTACACTTGGACACAGTTTTTGAAGGAACTCAGCTGGTAGGTTGTTCCAAACATCTTGAAAAACTAACCACAGATCTTCTGTTGATGTAGGCTTTCTTACATCCTTCTATCTCTTCATGTAATCCCAGATATACTCAATAATGTTGAGATCAGGGCTCTGTTGGGGCCATGCTATCACTTTCAGTACTTCTTGTTCTTCTTTATGCTGAAGATAGTTCTTAATCATTTTTGGCTGTACGTTTGGGGTCATTGTCCTGCTGCAGAATAAATTTAGGGCCAATAAGTATCTGCCTGTATCTCCAACTCTCCAAACGTTCAAGGAACCTCCACCATGCTTCACTGTTGCCTGCAGACACTCATTATTGTACCGCTCTCCAGCCCTTCGACGAACAAACTGCTTTCTACTACAGCCATATATTTCAAATTTTGACTCAGCAGTCCAGAACGCCTACTGCCATTTTTCTGCACCCCAGTTCCTATGTTTTCGTACATACTTGAGTTGCTTGGCCTTGTTCCCCCATCGGAGGTATGGTTTATTGGCAGCAACTATTCCATGAAGACGACTTCTCAGGACAGTAGATTGGTGTACCTGGGTGCCACTGGTTTCTGCCAGTTCTGAGCTGATGGCACTGCTGGGACATCTTCAGATTTCAAAGGGTAATAAGCTTCATGTGCCTTTCATCTGCTTCTTGGCTGACCTCTCCGTCTACGATCCTCAACCTTTCTTTGTGCTTTTTCAAAAGCGCTTTAACAGCACATCTTGAAATCCCAGTCTGCTTTGAAATCTTTGTCTGGGAGAGACATTGTTGATGCTGAAGGACTACCTTGTCTTGTTACTGTGCTCAACCTTGCCATGACATTAAACTGTCTTTCACAACCTGAGAAGAGTTTGGCTGTTCCTCACCCAGTTTTAAGACTCCTACTGTCACAAATAGCGCTTCTGTGGCGCTCTCCGACCATCAGCAGCGGGAACCCTCTCCTGAATTTTAGTTCCCACCCGGACCGTTTTTACCCACATACCCTGGTCCTTTCGCGCCAAATGTGCGGTTCCTCTGCCTGTTTAAGGGACAGACTTCCACTTATCCAGTGCGAAGTTATATCGTTCCCCCATGGACATATCTCTGAACGTTTCTTTCCGTGTTTGGATTATTGTGTATGAACTTGGACTGTGTACCCCGACTACGACGTTTGCTGCCTGCCACTCTAAAGTAAGCCTGTATTTCGACTACTCTTCTGCCTGTTTCTGTCACTTCCGTGTGCCGACGACTGTACCCTTTGCCTGTCAACCACGTCTGAATAAAGCCTTGCTAATGGATCCAACCGACTCTGAAAGTCTGTCACACTTAAAGAGTTGTTTCTGTTTTAGTTCATGACTGGGTTTCATGATCATTAACACCTGATTGGTATAATTGGTTGATCATACACCTGACTATAATCCTACAAAATCCCTGACTTTGTGCAAGTGTACCTATAAAAATTGATGCTGGTTTGAAGGCAAAAGGTAGTAACACCAAATATTATATTTTTCGATTTTGTAAATTGACAAAATAAATAACCATTATTTATATTTCTGAAAGCACTCTTCGTTTACAGCATTTTTTCACACCTGCCTAAAACTTTTGCACAGTACTGTATATCCATCAGAACTACAAACTGCCCTTAATGTAGAATAAAATACTATTTAATTAGACTTTATTTTACTCACAAAATTAACTGTTTAATCATGTGCTCTCTGCTCATAGGTTTTGTCTTTCCAAAGGGTTCTGACTGTATATTCGGAAAACTGAATGAAATCTCAGGTAACCCATGGAAGTTTAACTACCTGGATGGAAAAATTAAAGTAAGATCTACTGATGACATGAAGAAAGTCATAAGACAAATACACAAAAATTGCTGGACTTGGGACTTGCTTATGAACAACTGTGAGCATGTAGCCACTTACATTCGCTATGGGGAAAAACACTTTGAGCAGGTAAAGAATGTGTTGTCACAGATGTAATGTAAAACAAATTACTTATCAAATCAAGTTTTAATGTGATTATATAAATGAAGTTATAAAAACGTATATTGATGTATATGTACACTTACAAACTTGGGATTGAAATGTTGTTCTTCACAGGTTGGTGCCAAATCTGCTCCTCTTTGCAAACTGAAGTTACCAACTTTTACTTATGAGGGTGAAGAAGAATTATAATGGCAAACAATTTCCTTCTCCATGATATGAAAACAACTTGATATCAACTGAGTGTCTTCTTAATGCTCATAGATAATGGGATATTCACTGAAATAATAAACTGACTGCAACTATCATGTGTGCTGTCATAATTTTCTATTAAAAAAAAGACTCAATTGCAAAATATATTCATCTTACAGGGAATGTTTAAAAATAAAATTTCAAGAAATAATACTAATATTAAGAACAGCTGTTTTTGATTTATTATGCTGCTCAAAGCATTATGGGTAGAATCTGATTCATCAACACAGCTTCACTGATGATTCATAATAATCAATCCCAAACCCAGGATAGAGTGGCTCAGTAAATGTGGTCTGGACTGTGTGGATGAGGCTCATTTTGTCAGACACACTGTAGTAGGACAGGGTTCCTGCGCTCTCATCTACAAACACTCCTATTTTACTGCTGACGGGCTTCATGGGGAGATCAGTCTTTTTGTTGTTGTGTCTTAATGAGTAACTGGAGGGAGAGCAGAACAAACTCCAGGACTGATCATTACGTCCAAACCAATTCTCATCCCCTTGCCCCTTCCTGCTGATGCTCTTATATGAAACTGATATATCCACATATCCCATCCACTCAATCTCCCAGTAACAGCGTCCACACACTCTCTCTCTACACAACACCTGACGATAATAATCAAATCGGTTTGGATGATCAGGATATTGCTGCTTTTTGACAGTATATTCAATCACTCTGTTCTTCTCAGACACGTGGAGGCCTTTATTTAGTGTGTTTGTATCCAGAGTGAGGCGATGGTAATCTGATGAAGATAAAACAGGAATCATGATTATGAATCTGTTGGATCTTTTATTGTATATGTGGTCTTCATGTTCAGTTTATCAATAGTGTTTCAGTACAGATTACCAGATACATGGTGATCATTCTATAGATCAGATTATCTGCTTGTTTTCTCAGTGACTTACATTGGAGAAAGTCGTTCCTGGTCCTGGGAGCAATGTTGCTGAATCTGACTGTGGAAATTAACAGAAACCATAAGTGTGATTCTCATATCAAGAGAATGATTTTACATGAAGTGTTTTCTAATATGATGTTCTATATGATATGGAACCCTGATAACACACATAAATCTAAGAGATGTCTATTTGACGTCTGCATTTACATCTGCAAGATGCATTATTTAAGTTGTTTGCTCATATGAAATATGTCTATTGGATATCTCCTTTTAGATGTCAAATAGACGTCTATTAGA
The DNA here is from genome assembly GCA_032359435.1 of Enteromius unitaeniatus. Classification (NCBI taxonomy): domain Eukaryota; kingdom Metazoa; phylum Chordata; class Actinopteri; order Cypriniformes; family Cyprinidae; genus Enteromius; species Enteromius unitaeniatus. The sequence continues at coordinate 3,042 of JAUMHI010000431.1, read as the reverse complement.
TGTCTTTAAGATGTTTATGATTTAGACTGTATGTAAAACTGACATCTGAAACACGTCTGCCAGATGTTTGTAGACAGCAGATGCTTTGCAGATCAACAGATTTTTAACAGACATCTTGCAGACGGTGTTGTGTGCTATCGGGAAATTTATTTCTGATAGCAAAGTGCCTAATTTTATGAAAAGTAATATTTAATAATATCTCAAATCAAGGCAAGGTTGTTTTTTCATAAGGTTTCAAAATTTTTGACAACACTGTCATTAAAATGTAACAAAATCAGATAATATCAAGGACAGGTGTCACTTTAAAGGACCACACCAAAGTTCACCTCTGGAGAATACATCACTGTCAAACTAAGTTTTATAGTTTTAGAGTATTTTAAATCCTAGCATTAATGTTTCCTGTGTCACAACCATGATATGTCAACACCATCTTCCAATTTTTGAGGAAAGGTTTTGAAATATTTAGATCATTTTACTCTCCTGAAGCAGGTTCCATTAGCATCTAGCATTAACAGAAAAAAAAACAAAATGGCTACTACATGAACTCTATTTGCTTTGTAAAAGAAATGGCAACTTTGTCAACACCGTCAGATTTTGTGTTTTAATGATAAAAATACTTCAGTGTGACTTTTGAATAAAAGTTTTCTAAACAATAACATACTCACTGTTGTGAGTAAGTAACAGTAATTGGTTACACTTTATTTTGATAGTCCATTTAGACATTTTACTAACTATAAGTTACTTTGTAACTACATCTCAACTACATGTCTACTAACTCTCAGATTAGACTGTTAGGGGTAGGCGTAGGATTAGTAGAATTAAGCAGACAGTCTAATAATACTCTAACTACTGCTAGTTGAAATGTAGTCGCAAAGTTACTTACTGTTAGTAGAATATCTAAAGTGGACTTTCGAAATAAAGTGTTACCCAGTAATTGATTGATTTAATGTATTGGTAACACTTTATTTTAAGGGTCCAGAATAATGCATTAGTTAAGCATTAATTAATTGTTAATTTGTTCACAATTAATCATTAGTTGAGCAAAAACACACTAGTAAATAATGATTAACCTAACATTTTAAGGCCCCAAATTAGTTAAGCACAAATAAACTATTATCAGCTAAGCATGAACACACATATAACTAAAGATTACCTGAACATATAATAAGGGGATATTAGCCATTATTTACTATTAATTAGTCATTTTAAAAACAAAACTTTATCAAACTTCCTTTATTAGCACTAAATTAGTGGCAGTTTAGCCTTAATTATTACCTTATAATTACAAATTAACCATGGTTAACTAATGCATTATTCTGACCCCCTGTTCTGAAGTGTTACCAGTGTTACCAACCATAGTTTAAAGACTACAAATTCAGATTTTAGTCACCACTTCGTATTCATACTATGTGAACAATTTGTGTTAATTCGTACAAATTCATATGACCTCACTCATATGATTTTGTACTATTTGTCTAAACCCCAGTTATGGGTAGGTTTATGGGCTTGGGAACTGCTAAAATATGTACGACGTAGAAAAAGTGAGGTGGTACGAATGTGCACGAAATAGCCACCTCCTAAAATATAAAAGGAATTGCTGTGATATCAGTTTAAATTACACACATTCCTACATATAAGTACAACTTTGTGTGAAATTGTGCTTGTGCACTCATTATGCACAAATCTGCATAAGCACTGTTGCTAAATGAGGGCCCAGGACTTTACCTCTGTCAGAGATCTTTTTGAGCTCTTCATTGCAGAAATCCTGCAGTTTGTGTCTCAGCTGACTGACAGATTCTCTCACGCCATTGAAAGAGAATAGAGAAATTGAGGGATTGTCATGTACATTTGTAGATTCAGGAGGTGCTGATAGAGACTGGAAACTCTACAGAAAACAGAAATTAAAACTTTTCACTTAATATACATTTCTAATATACAGAATCACTTCACACAAGAAATGTAGCTCAAAATTGGTGTCTTAGAGTTCACTAATTTCACCATAATGGAATCACAAGGAGAAATGAGATTAAAAATTGAAATATCAGTGAATCTGTGAACTGCTGGTGGTGCTAGTGGTGTTTAAAACCGTACATCTTTCCGAAGAAAAAAACTGATGCATCTCTTTCAAAAGAAGGTGATCAGATGTGATCTGACTGATGATAACATAATAACACACTAAGTAACACTGCTCATTCTGTTCAAATTAAACATTTCTCTGCGAGTCTCCGGTCGCACATCCTGACTGCTGAGTCAGATGCATTATCTCAAGTCAAAATATATATGTCTCAACGGTGAGCATGATTTTACCAAGTACAAGATGCTCCTGGATCCACATTCTTGTTGATCCTGGAACAACATTCTAATCAACCAATCAGAAGTGAAGAATAATGTTTCTGGTAATATCTGTTTTAGGCTTATAATCATGGTTAGGTGCTTCTACACCCTTGTTAATCAGCTATCATTTCTCACTGATGAAAGGGTAAGGATTGGGATAAGTTTATATTTTTGGACAGTAACGTTGACCCAGGATCAACAAAAGATGTTGTTGATCTAGGATCACGTCTTACTTGGCAAAATAAAGGTGACCATGTCTCAACGCATGTCCTGATGTTGCTGAGTTAGGCGTGTTCCTAGGTCTACATATTTTGTTGACTCTGGAACAACATTTTATTCCAAAATTTTTGTTTTAATCTCTACACCTAACCCTACCCATGAGTAATGCCTAAAATCAGAGAAAATGATAGATAACTGACACTGATGTACAAGCACCAAACACCATCTGATCTGGATACGGACTGAGGAACAGAGTAAAAAAGAGACAGACTAATATTAGCGTAGAGGCCATTCTTTTTACGATGTAACGAGTACATTGTGTGTTCCGGCTGATCTAATTAATGCAGCCTACAACCCTTTAATGGATTTGATTAATAATTGTGTATCAGCGTGTTATGTGTAAACCAGAGTAAAGAGATGTGCCTTTAATCTAGATTTAAACAGATTTTATTAGAGCTCGCTCAAGTACTGAGGAGCTAAGCCATTCAG
>JAUMHI010000430.1:0-13284 GCA_032359435.1 Enteromius unitaeniatus | reverse complement strand
GACCTCAGCAGGGTACAAAAGCCTTCACCTCAGAAGTCCCCTCTCTCTTCTCTTTTTCCTACTTTCCTGGATGCTGGTCCACTATCTTGCTGATCTCCTGACCAACCCCCCAGGGCTGATGCAGCGCAGTCTGCAGTCTTGGAGAGACACTGAGATTAGGACTTAACCCTGAGTTTTACACTAGGCCTAAGCCATCACAACAGATCTATCTCCCAGCTCCGCTTTGATCTACCTATCACGAGAGTCAGGACATCTTTTGGAATTCTTTTGGAAAGTTAAATAGTGAGTGAGAGAGAGTGTGGTGATGAACAGAAGCTGATGGTGATGATTGCTAAATGTGAACAGGTGTGGGTGTGCAGTGCATTATGGGATATGAAATCAATAGGAAATGAGTCCAAGGGAGGTGAGGTGATGCAGGTGCCCTCTAGTGGGGCTTGAGGGCACTCATGACATAGCCCCCCCTCTAAGGAGCAGCTTCCAGATGCTCCAAAGTACGACAGTGAAGGAGGGTGGTGGAACGGAGGCGGAACAGTAACTTGAGCAGGGGGAGGGATGAGGGGTTGAGACCTGGCACCTCCCAGAGCGCAACAGGAGACAGAGACGCCCTCCAGGGCAGCTTAGGCTACAGAGAAGACTTCTGGGGCAGAACAGGAGACAGAGACTTCCTCCAGGGTGGCTTAGGTGACAGGAATGCCCTCCAGGACGGAACATGAGACAAATACGCCCTCCAAGGTGGCCTAGGTGATGGGAACGCCCTCCAGGGCAAAACAGGAGATAACGACTCTACTGGCCATCACTATGAAACTGGTCCAGACAACGGCTCTCCTGGCCGTGACTCTGAAACTGGACCAGACAACAGCGGACTGGAATCTGTGGGGAACTGGACTGAGCATTTAATGTCCTTCGTTGCAATGGCAGCGTTAGGCAAGGGTTCAATGACCCGAGTGGATTCTACTTCTAACTGCTTGACAGTGAGTGAGCGGCCTTCTTTCAGGCCAGGCTCTTCTTTCGACTGTAGGTGAGGATCGAGTCTACTCGAGCAGGTGTCATATGAGCCCACATCGTGGTCGAATCCCACACCAGGCCTAGATAAGTGGTTCTCTGAACTGGAGAAAGGAAACTTTTCTTGGAGTTCAGTCTCAACCCCAACCGTTTCATGTGAGGTAGCATGACATCTCGATGTCTGCTTGCTTCGCTCGCTGACTGGGCCAAAATTAACCAGTCATAGATATAATTCAGTATGCGGATGCCCTGGAGTCGCAAAGGAGCCAGAGCTGCATCCACACACTTTGTAAACGTACGGGGTGAGAGTGCAATGCCAAAGGAAGAACCCGATACTGGTACGCTGCTTTCGTGAACCATTGCACAAGATGTTTGTCTCTCAAGAACCGTTGCACCCGAGTGGATTGAGGTTGTGCAGCCCCCAGCAGAATCTCTGGAGAATCTACGACTATAGTTGACATCTCCGGAAATCATACAGCCACTGGTAGAACCTCTGTGACAGGAACTACGGCCTCAGCCAACCCCTCTGGGTTTTGTGCAGTCACCGGCGGAACCACCAGAGAGGCTTTGGCTTTCACCATAACCCCTAGTGGTCATGCAACCACCGGCAGAACTGCCTGAGGGTCGACGGCCCTCGGGTGCAACGGTTCTTGAGAGACAAACATCTTGTGCAATGGTTCGGGAACAGCTGCCATTTTGTGTAGCGGTTGGAGCACTAAAGCAGCTGACATCTTGTTCGGGCCTCATAGCTCGGCCATTTTCAGAGCCTGGCCTGAAAGAGTGGGTGTGGTGATGAACAGTAGCTGATGGTGATGATTGCTACATGTGAACAGGTGTGGACGTGCAGTGCATAATGGGATATGAAAAAAAATCACACGCCAGCCAGATGAGGAAGGAAGCACAGACTGCTACTTCCCCTCGCCAAGGTGGCACAATGCTGCTCCTCTCCTCATCTGCAGACGAGGAGATGGAGGGCGTAGAGGACACTGAGGTCTCCTCCTCACCCCAGTTTGAGGAGCTCTTGGAGGTGGTTACTTGTGCTGTAGTTAGACAATCGAATGGCCAGTTGAAGTGAAAGCCGAACCGCAGTGTAGCTGTAAGGAATCACTCGGGGCGTTTGGATCCATTTGCAGTTTTTTAATGCTCGTGGTCGTACAGGCAGTAGTCAGAACCGGCAATCAGATATACAGGGAGTAGGCAAAGAATAAACTGGGACAGGCAAAAGTTCAGGACAGGCGGCAATCAATCAGAAGTCAGACAACAAAGCAAGGGATCAAAACACAGAGAAAGACCAGACTTGGAAAACGCTTGGAGACGACAGCAAAAGCAAATCGAAACTTCGCGTCTGTTTAAGGCAACAGTCACTGTTTAAATAGTCCGTGGGAGGCGGAAGCGCGCGAAAACCGCCAAGGTACGTGGCTGAAATAGGTCCGGGTAGGAACTAATACTCGGGCGAAGGTTCCCGTTGCTGCCCGTTGGAGAGGGCCACAGAGGTGCGTTCCGTAACAGTAGCAAGATTTATGAAAGGTTTCTGTGTGCTCAGAAGCCACCTTCAAGAAGGTGTTGTTTTTTCCCGATCTGCACACAGAGGTGTCTAGATCGTGGAAGAAACCATTTTCGGCCTGCCTCTTTGTCCCCACGTCTGATTGCTATGGCAATGTTACGGGGATGGAAGAGAGTGGTTATAAATCGTTGCCTCGTAGCAGTTGCTTGTATACTTCGGTCCACCCAAGAAGGGTTTTCTAGAGACCAAGCAGACTTTAAGCCGATGGATAGTGGATGCCATAAATACATCTTACATACATCTCTGGTCTCCCGCCGAGGCTAGGAGTCAGAGCGCACGTGGTGTGGCGGCTTCGAAGGCCCTGCTAGCAGGGGTCTCCATGGCCGATACATGTGAAGTTGCGGGGTGGTCCACCCCTCACACTTTCGTCCGCTTTTATGTACTAGACTTGCGAGACTTCCGGGCTCTTCTGTCCTCATGCCTTAGCTGTGCACAAACACACACTAGGCAGGGAATTTGAAAGTCAGGGTACATCGTTCCCATAGCGTCTCATCGACGCAGCATGAGTTCCTCAAGGATATGAATATAACCATAGTTCCTTGAAGGAACGAGATGCTGCGTCTCGATCCTACACTTTCGGCATCTCCTGCCGGCGGTCCGCTGCATGACAGGAGCTAGTTTGCCGGCTGCATTCCACATGCTTACATTATATGCTTCCTGGCCAGTGACGTCACCCGCCTATGACGTCCCAATGTATCATTGGCTGATTTCACATACGATTCAGAGCACGGTCATGCTGAAGGTGTTCCCATAGCATCTCATCGACATTTTAAAACATTTTATCGGCCATATGATTCAGGGTTGGTGCAGCTCAGTTTGTAGAGATGCGTTATGAGACAATACGTGATCATGTGATCATGGGTTTGAACCCAGAGAATCATGTGCTCATAAAACCCTATAAAACATTATTTTGCATAGTTTTTGTAACAGGTAGGCTTAGGGTGGGTTAGTGTGGTCATTCGTACAAATAGTAAGATATGTTTTAATCACAGTGAGATCGCTGTAAAAACTCTACATGCTGCATTTAAACAAAGCACGCATTTTGATTGGTAAGTCACAGTCACAGTATAAAACACAAATTGCAAAATACGGTATTACACATTATTTTGTTTAGGTGTCTATAAGTTGTCTCCTTATCTCTTAGCAAATGCCCTTGGCACTGCTCCATCCATATTGCCGAATCATCCTACTGGGTGGTGGCCCATATTGCCAATCCATATAATCCCTCACTGCACAGCATCATTTGTTTATAGATGCCACTTTATTTGAAATGTCATATAATGGCGTTAATTAAAAAAAAAAAAGAAAGAAAAGAAAGATAGAAAAAGACACTGTTTAACATTTGCAATGCTTTTGGGGGTCCCTGTAGATTCATTCTAAAGATTATAATTAAGATACTATAAATACCTTGGCATTAATACCTCTGCATTAACCCTCTGCACGAATTATTAAATGACAAAGTAATATTTTTTATTTATTGTTATTATTTATTTATTATTTTTATTTATTTATTTTTACTTTTAAAAAAGTGAAAAATAATGCCAAAAAGAGGAAATAAATTATATTTTGAGTGAGTTACAAATATGTGCATACAGAGCACCAATACAAACACACACAACCACACACACACTCAAACACACATATATCTGAACTCATACAGCAAACATGTCTGTAGTTTTATAAATTGTAGGTGCATGACATCTACTTTAGTTATCATATTTTATAAATTGTTCAAAATGGCTTCCAGATAGCTGTCTAACAAATAATCCGTTAAACGTATGATAATATCCATACATAATGCTGCACATAAATTGAATCAGTGTGAGTGCTGACTTATTGTTTACCGTTATTATGGCAAGTCATTCCTATGGTTCCGCCAGTGTTTATTACCAGGACCCTCTCCTCAGCATCTGCATTTCTGGAGATACTCCTGATGCTCCCATCCGAACTATGTTGATGCAGCGAAGTCATACTTTCTGAATGAGAAGAATGATCTGCCGGCAGAAGGATGTGGTGCTGCGCCTGAAAGTGATGCAGTTCTTGCTGTGCCAGTATGACTAAGGGGTTATATATGCCTCCTCAAAGGAATTACGGTGCTTCTCCCCACCCTGCTGAACTTAATGGAAATCGAAAGCGAAAGTGAACAAGCAAGCACGCATTCAGCGATTTGCACTTATTGTTTTAGTTATTTGCTTATATTAGTTTTACCCTATATTTATATGACCATCACATAAAAACGTTTTAAATACTTCCCTTACAGAAAAACCACATGGATTTCACATATGCAAAAACAAATTTGGCCACATGCATGTGATTCTGCACATGTGAAAAGCACATGTGAAGCATTTTTTTACAAGCACAATGTTTTGTTTTTATTGTCAGTGTAGGCCTAAATAAAAATAAATCCAAGTGATCACGCCTGAGCATCTCGTGGCAACAATTTGTTATTCGTGCTGAATAGGCTTATAATGTGTTTACGTTTCTACTTAAATACATTAGTTTTGGCTAGACTTTTATATAGTCTTTATAATGAATGCCATTAGTCTATAATTATAAATATATATAAATTTGTAGGCTTCTATAGTTTTGTAGCTGCTTATAGGCTTTATTTCTTCTCTAATTTCATTTTTACCTTAAAAAAAATAGACAACTTCTGTTTTGTCTGGCAGTTTTATTTTAGTCATGCAGCAAACATTTTTTTTAAATAGCCCGAAAAAACTTTATTTAGTGTCTATCATATAAGCTATGCCTATTATTTAATTATTATTGTGTTGTTAGAATTTGAAATTAAAAAGCTTTAATTTCGAGTCTTATGCATAGACCATTTTTGACACATTTTTTGTCCGATCCATTGGTTATTGTTGCAATTTCGAGAGAAAATCTTTAAACTTTTTCAAACTTTTCTATTCAAATTTTGAATTGATTATATTGCATTAAAAGCTCCTTATAACTAATAATTAAAATGCTGTAACCTGTGACAGAAAGTCCACAGGCGTTTGATCCATTTGATCCAGGCTGTTTATTTCTTAATCGTGGTCAGACAGAAGGCAATCGGGCATGTGCTAACAACAACGGTGTAATCACCATTCGATTGAGCTCCTCTCGGAAGACATCATTAATGAGAGCCTGGAAGACGGAGGGACTGTTGGATAAACCAAACGGCATCACCAAATACTCATAGTGCCCGGACGTCGTCGAGAAGGTGGTCTTCCCCATGTCTCCCTGGCGTATCCTGATCAGATTATAGGCACTACGAAGATCGAGCTTGGTGAAGTACCGGCCTTTCAGAGCTGTTCCAGGGCGGATGGGACTAGGGGCAGAGGATAGCGGTATTTGACGGTGATGTCGTTCAGGCCTCAGTAGTCTATGCAGGGTCGAAGGCCTCCGTCCTTCTTCTTGACGAAGAAGAACCTGGCCGAGGTGGGGGACGTGGATGGTCGTATGAACCCCTTCTCGAGCCCTTTCCTCCTTGATGTATTTCCTCATACTCTCAGATTCAAGTTGAGGCAGGGGGAACACTCGGCCCTTAGGTGGTGCAGACCCTGGCAGGAGGTCTATGGCACAGTCTGTGGAGCGATGAGGTGGTAAGTGAGTGGCCCTTAGTTTGCTGAAAGCCTCCTTCAGGTCGTGGTAGGCGGCAGGAAGGACGCTGAAATCCTCCTCGTCCCGGCTGATGGTGGGCGAAGGGAGAGCGGAGGTCTTGGTGGATGAGAGGCAGTGGGTTTGGCAGTGAGATGACCACCCGGTTATCCGTCGCTTGGTCCAGGAAATGATGGGGTTGTGGAGGTTGAGCCAGGGGAATCCCAGGATGATTGGATGGTCTGGTGAGTTAATGGTGAACAGCCGGATGTTCTCTGAGTGTGTGGGCCCGATAAGAAGCGTCAGGTCCTGGGTGATGGAGGAGACTTCTCCGGAGCCCAGGGGGCGACCATCTAGGGCTGCGACCGCCACACAAGAGCTACATGAAAACAAGGGGAGATGCATATGTTTAGCGAATGCCTCGTCCACAAAGTTGCCCTCTGCCCCAGAGTCTATGAAAGCGGTGGTAGTAATTTTAAGATCCCCGACTACAATGGTGACTGGCATGATCAGAGAGTGTTCTTGAGAGATGGGACTCACCCGTGAGGTTGGAGGTTGCGGAGGCCGGACCGGGCAGTTAGCTCTGACGTGCCCGGGTTGACCACAGTAGAGGCAGAGATTATCGCGGATCCTCTTGGCCCGTTCTTGGCTGTAAATAGGGACTGATGGTCGAGCAGGAGGGAGAGAACGGCCCTGTCTTGAGCGAATCAGGTTGTCCAGCTGGATAGCTAGTTTCATGAGCTGCTCGAAGGATTTCCTGGTCTCACGGCAGGCGAGCTCGGACTGCAACTCCTGGCTCAGGGCCTTTACGGTAAAGGGCTTTGAGTGGTTCAGCAGGCCATCCAGTCTGTGCAGCAATGGTGCAGAACTTGAGGGTAAAATCAGCCACTGTGCTGGTTCCTTGTTTAAGGGCGAGTATCTCCTCACTGGGATCCAGGCCCCCGGTGGTGTGATCGAACACATCACGAAACTAGCACAGGAACTCGGTGTAGCTTAGGAACGACATGCCTTGTCCCTCCCAGAGAGCAGTGGCCCACTCCAACACCCTTCCAACCAGCAAAGAACAGATGAGTGAAACTTTGCTGTCGTCGTCGGGAAAGCTGCCAGCCTGCCTAGAGATGTACAGACTGCACTACATGAGAAACCCCCTGCACTTTCCCGGGGCACCATCATACTTTTCTGGTAGCGCGATGCGTGCAGTGAGGCCCGTGGCTTGAGGTGTGGGCGGCGATAGGACCGGTGGCGCGGAGGTACTTGGGTAAGAGCCGTAATGGCGGCGCTCAGAGCCTGCATGGAGGAGTTCAGTGTTTGCAGAGAGTGCCCCATTTCCTCTCACAAACGTGAGCGTCAGCTTCTCCAGTTGTTGATGGTGAGTATGTAGCAGCGTTCCTTGACTCTTGACTTCAGCAGATAACTGGGAAACAGCCGCTGGATCAGTGTTTGGCAAAGTTTTATGTGACAGAGAGTCCACAGGCGTTTGATCCAGTTGCAGGCTGTTTATTTCTTAATTGTGGTCAGACAGAAGGCAATCGGGCAGGTGCTAACAACAACAATAAAGGCAAAGCAAGACAGTACTGTGAGGCAGGCGATGGGTCAGGGTATCAGGCAAGAATCACAAATGGAAGTCCAGGCAGAGATCGGGGCAACAGGCAGGAATCAATGTCGAGATAAACAATCCAAATCGGTACACAAGTCAATCCAAAGTAATCCAGAGAGAACGCTCAGAGTTGTTAGCTAGAACAAAACTTTGCGTTGTTCATGCTTTAGCGTCCGCCTTAAAAGGGCGAAAGCCCGCTAAAGCCCGAGGTGGACTTCCGCGAGGAGGTCGTGTAAAAAGGGTCCGGGTAGGAACTAAAATTCCGCCGAAGAGGACCCCCCAGTAACATAACCAGTCTAGTTCATCGCCGGTCTCACAAAGTTATATTCAACAAATCTCTCTATACTGCCCAGTGAATATCTTATTTACATGTGTTATAAAGAGAAGATTTATTGATTTGAGCACTGATTCTAACATACATAAATTAGTCATAATTTAACATATAACTTAAAAGTCAAAAGATCATCGACAGACTGTTTGACATGACATGAAGATCATAGAAACTGAAGTACACCGAGAGGCACTATAAAGTACAATTAATAAAATTTTTACTAGTCTCTTTTGTAATTGTTTTGTATTTAGACCTATAACAACATGAGATTTTAACAGGTTGGTGATGGAATTTGTATCATCTGTCAAGAGGCCCAGGGCAACATCTCCAAACTCATCAGACTTGTCCTAAAGGAATGAAAGAAAGAGAGATACAAATCACAAATCCTTGGTGTCAAAAAATAGTAGTGTTTAATTTCATTACTTTTTAATTAAATTGTTTGTTTTAATGAACTAATCAATTTCGTTGACAATTATTTTCATTTTCGATTAGCTGTTGCTGGCCTAGTTTTATACATCTTCTAAACACAAGCCCAAAACAGGAGATGTGTGCAGGGTGCATCAAGTTCACACTAACAATCTTGATTGCAATATTAATAAAAGAAAAGATTTTCACATTCTACAAAATACAAGAAATAATAAAATATGAACTAACATAAGATTAAGATTTCAGTCATTTCAGGCCTAAAGCAGGCTGATTTATTCTACATTGAGTCACCTGATGGGGGCGATGAAGGCCAGATGAGTCCTCCACACTTTTACTTGACTCTGAGCCCTAGTAGTTAAAACCCAGAGGGCAGAGCTCGGTTTCTGGCTCGAACCCTGCGTGTCTGATTATTCATATTATCCATCATATATATTCCACCTTTGGTTTGGTTGTCTTGATTTTCACCCTATATGGTCTCAGGACCTAAAAATGAGAATATATATATATATATATATATATATACACACACGTAATGTTGATAAACAGCTTGATGGTACTGTATATCAACTGTAGTTGTAATTGGTCAGTTGCACTCTCATCTACCCTCTTCAAAAAAAAAGGTGCCAGAAAGAACCAAAAAGGGGATTTCATGATGCCATAAAGGAACTTTTTTTGGTTCTCTGAAGATACATTTTTTGAAAGGTTCTTTATAGAACCGTTTTTTTTCTTGGTGCAATAAATAACCTTTTCTGGCCCCATTTCATCAATATCAGGAAATTGGAATGGTTTCTGACGGATCATGTGACACTGAAGACTAGAGTAAAAATGCTGAAAATTCAGCTTTTATCACAGGAATAAATAACATTTGAAAATATATTCACAAGTTATTACTCCATTTTTAATTAAATAATCGCAGTAGTGCTGAGCAGAAGACTTACATAAAAAAAATGGCTCAAAAAACATTTAAAAAATCATACCAACCTCTAACAACTTTTGAGCAGTGTATCTGCATGGCCATCAGCACAGAATCTAGAAACATAATATGCAATTTATCACAGGGCCAACAACATTTAGTATATATCCTTTTTTCTGTGGAGGGAACTTAGGTGGAGGCAGAAAGATTACCCTGACCGCTTTACTAACACTAGCTACGGAGTCTGTTAGCTTTTTTGGAGAAAATAAGATTTAACCTGCATATGCAAGGTCACTCACTGTCCGGGACTACGAGTGTTATTTAAAACGGTTAAGTTTAATGGACAAAAGCAGACCTGTACACGCTCACTCAAAGCTTGGACGATCTGACAGGATGCACTACGGTCATCACTACACATCACTGTGTCTACGAACATGTATGCACATTTTAATTTCATCAGTCAAATATTTTTACATTTCAATTACAAACGATTATATATAAATTGTAGGTTTGTTGTTTTTCACACATCCATACAGACATTATTTCATACACAATCTTTAGACGTGCCCTTAACAACAAAAACCAATCCTTTATTGAAATTTTTCTGATGAAACACAAGTATTTCTAGGTTGCTTGTTTTATCGCATTTAACAACAGCTGTCGTCGTTGTGGCAGCAAGTAAATATATATGTAATGTATATATATATATATATATATATATATATAAATACACACACGCATGTTTATATATATATATATATATTTTTTTTTTTTTTTTTTAAATGATAAGTTTATATATTAAATATATATTCCTATATAAAATAAATAATTATATGAATATAAATATATACATTCTTTTCTAAAGCGTGCTTACTTTTCACTTTCACTTTCACTTTTGATCGCTAATTGCTCCAATAGTGTGTCCCTGCACAACAGGAGGAGAAGCAGTTTGCAGTTTTTTTTTTCATCTGCTTCAGGACCGCAGATCGGCGCAGTATCAAGATATTTAATCTTAGGAGCATTTTTTTCAAATGTGATTTTTTAATCAAAATGCATCATATGTGTCATGGTCAGCTGGATGGCACTCCAGCACCCAGTAGACTATCTGTGTTTTATGTCTGTTTTCATTCACTCTCATCAATGAACTCATGTCTCCGCTCACTCGTTTGTTGTCTAAGTCAGGGGTTCCCAAACTTTTCAACTCGCGACCCCTAAAATAACCGTGCCAGTGACTCGTGACCCCCACTATTCTCGGAAGTGGTTAAAATATACAAATGTTGCGCACAACGGTGCACATTGGTCGATATTAACTAACGTTCCATTTCAACAAAAATCATATCCTAAGCATAAAGAGATGAAAATTACCTATACGTTACGTGCACATGACGGAAAGTGGTGTAAATCTGCTACTACTGACGCTTTTGATTAATCTGTCGTAATCACTTTAGGGGTCGCGATCAAAGGATAGAAATTTGAAAGGCTGATGGCTTTTGAATTTGCAATTTTGTTTGTTTTTTAAATGCAACTATTAACAACTTTTTTAAAACCTTTTGTTAGTTATAGATAAAATATGTTATTTATAATAGTTACAAAATTCTTTGATTTCTTGGAAATCCTATCCTAATCTTGTAAAGGCGGAGCGTCTCGTGCTCTTCGCAGGCGCGGCTTTCCAAAACTTCCTGCACTCCGAGGTGCGTTCGCTCCACTTTGAGTTACAGCTGTAGTGTGTCCAGAAGCAAGACTTGATGCGGTTTGGCGGATCGTTTACCTGAAAAGAAAAGGAAAAGAAAAGCTTCAAATCGAACCAAATCATCTGCGGTGCATATCTCTATAAAGCTGAATATGGCGGACAAGAGCGTCGCTCAGATGTCGATCAGTGAGTTTGATGATGAGGATTAAGACAATGCTGCAAATTGTCTGCAGGGTTGCATCAGATCACGCTGTCATATTGTTACTCTATTCACCTTGTTTTTTAACACATAAGCAAGCTGTTCAGTTTCGGTAATTTCGGGACTTATGAATCGTTATCCGCTTTAGGAAAATAACGAGAAAAAAGTCCATGACATGTATATGACGCTCGAAAAAGCCTACATTGGCTAAAGCGTGTGCGTTGCTTTTTCACTTTCGCTTTCGAATTTGACCGCGTTCGGAGGGGGCTCGTTTTAGGGGCGTAATGTTACTTCTCAAGGGGTTAAATTTATTCTCTTCAGAGGGTTGCTTCAGAGTATGCTGATCAATTTTTAATCTATGCAACGTTGTTATTTGTTGAAATAAATGAACAAAACCTGGCAGGTTCGGTGGAACATTGTGCTTTTAAGTATAACCACTGCACATTTTCCTAAATGAACAGTTTGTTAACTTAATCAGAAAAGTTAGGTATGGCCTAGGTAGGGCACTGAAGCACACTAAGACGTGATGTCAACTTTGGGTTTGCTTGTAAAATGGTGAAATGTTAATGCTGATGTTGTTTGCTCCTGCAGAAGAGCTGTATGTGTCTGATAAACAGGGCAGTGATTTGGATGGAGATGGATCAGTGAAAAAGCCCTTTAAAACTCCACTCAAGGTGCTTGATCTGGATGAAATAAAGGTTTAATGATGATTCAGATAATTTTCTGTATTTCTTTTTCCTAAATGCTTTCTGTAATCTTTTTCAGGCACTGTTGTTTGTTGGAAAAGAACCTTTTCCAGTGATCTATGTGGACTCACAGACGGAAAGAGAGGTGCGAAACCTTCATTGAACCCAATACAAAACTGAAAGTTTTATATAATTAAATGATATTTATATTCTGGAAAAGACACAAATAGCAACATATTTACTTAATTTTATAGATACAATACAATATTGTTTTTATTTATTTTTTTTCCCATTTTAATCATATAGTTTATGTTCCCAGTCTACAGATAGTATTGAAATATATGAAATCAGGAAAGGTTAAAATGAAATGAAACAAAGATTAAGCTTCATAGGAATAGCCAAAACAGTCTCACGAGCAATTCGTACATATTCGTACGAGGTGCCAAATTTGTGCCAATTCGTATTAATTTGTACGACCTCACTCGTACAACTTCGTACAATTTGTCTAAAGCCACATGATGGGTAGGTTTAGGGGCGGGGTTATGTTTAGGTCATTCGTACAAATTGGCATCTCGTAAAATACGTACGATTTAGAATAAATCATATGAATTTGTACGAGTGAGGTCGTACAAATTTGTAAGAATTAGCCACCTCGTAAAATATGTACGAATTGCAGTGAGATCATGTTGGAATAGCAATTTATCTCTAGTGTATCCCAGTATTATTTTAACCCTTTGTTTAAAATTATGCTGTGTTTGTTTTGTTAGCGTTGGGATGTTATCTCTAAGACTCAAATGAAGAACACAATGAAGCTCTTTTACCGAGAACAAATGAAGAGTGAAAGCAAAGATAAGAAGGAGGTAATTCACCGCCATTTATGGATCCATAATTCCTGTCCAGTAGACTAAGTTTCACGTCATGGTACTTTTTGTTTTGCCTGCTTTAACCTCTGTCTGTCTAAACTCGTGATTGACAGGCTGAAGATGCTGAACGCAGAGAGAAGAATCTGGAAGAAGCTAAAAAGATCATCATAGAGAAGGACCCTGGCCTTTCTGAACCTAAAACCGTAAGTGTTTCCAGAATTACATGGAGAAAAGTGACTGTAAATTACTTTGAGATGCATTTTATAGATGAAGATTCTATATAAGTAAAGTTCCTTTTCAGGAACTCAACACTGCGTCGAGACGCATTTTGGGAACGCCTCAGCGTGATCCGCTCTCAATCTGCTGTGAAATCTGTCTTGATTGGAGTCAGGTGCGTCAGCCTCGGGTGACGCCGCTGACTGGGTGCTTAAGAA
>JAUMHI010000428.1:0-13316 GCA_032359435.1 Enteromius unitaeniatus | reverse complement strand
AATTTCAAATTCCAACAACTAGGCTATATAAAACTACAAATCATAAAATAAAACACAAATTATAGACTAATGGCATTTATTATAAAGATTATAAAAGTCTTGCCAAAACGAATGTATTTAAAAAGAAACTGAAGCATATTCACCATAAGCATATTCAGCACGAATAACAGATGTTCCCATGAGATGCTCCCTCAGGGTCACATGGATTTACTTTTATTTAGGTCTACACTCACAATAAAAACAAAAATTTTGCTTAAATGTGCCTAAAAGAAAGAAACCTTTCAATTTCGATAATACATTGGTTGGTCTGTGTTAAATAGCAGGCGTTCTTTCGCTGGAATGAGTTATGACGAGCGCTCATGTCCACTGTTGTAAATTGGCCCTCGTGCACAATGCGCGTCTTCACACAGAGGATTGAGCGCTTCGTTCTGGTAAAAGCACAAAAAAAACATTCACACGTACGTGTCCTTGCTCTTGATATACAATCACTCTACCATTTACTCTACCGCAAGACCACCAGAACACACTAACCATATTTGCAAATGTATGGGTTTTTTCACTGTTTGGGTACTTTTCATATCGGCCTTGAGTATATTTTAGTGCTAATATTACTGTATATATAAAAACAACACATGGTGGGGCACCATGTGGCCCCATGTGTGAAAATGACACATATATGTGCTTGCCATCAGCATCAGTGTTAAAAAGAGTGGACCTGCCAAGTTTAGAGAGCATCCTAAATCTGCTTGTTTTAACTGTTTTACTGCAGCTGCTAGTAAATATAATTAATCATTTTGTGTGCTTTGTGTGTGTGTTTGATTTGTGTTGTCTTCTGTGAATTGAAGACATGGCTGAATTAGAGGTGAGTCCAAACTTAGTTCAAACGTTTCACATGTACAAAATTATTATAACTGCTAATAAACTTAAAAATTGTTTACGGAACATTAATTTATGTTGTTATTATTATTTATTTTTGATTAGTTAATTGAATTGGTATTAGATCAGTTAATAACAATTAGTATTAAGGCAGTTCTGTACCAAGATATGCCAACAATAATTTATATACCAATACCAGTTTTGATTACTACTAGAGCAGCTGTATAGAATATTTGTATGAACATAAGAACCTGGAGTAAGACTTACACTGCAACATCCTGCCTAAATATATTGATATGTCAGTAATTTTTCTGTCATTTTACAGATTTCTTTCTTAATTTGTTAATTTGATAGTTACATAGTTAGGTTATTGGTTAAGTTGTGGTGCTCAAAACAGACAACAGACAAAGCAGCCTTCATTTATTTATTTTTTATTAAATGCTGAACACTACAGAAGCGCAAACAAACTGTTATCTGTAAATCTGATGGATACCTTATTAAGAGACAGTAAAACTATTTCCTAAAGATGGATCAGTATCACAGATTCTTTAATGCCGGTGAAGACCAAGATTCCTCAGATAAGGGCATCGAGCTATCTCCTTTACTGAAACGTGAGTAAATTACATTATCAATTTGAGCAACATCAGTTCTACAACAGCACTAGAACAATCTCAGAAGTAATAATTACAATCACACAAACACAAAAAAAATCACAAAAAATTGCCATTATACTTAAAATCTAAGGTTATTTATGTGTGAATTTTTATTTTGCAAAAAAATTAATAGCCTCAGTACAAGCTATATCTAATACCATGTAATTGTTAAAAGATGGTATGTATTTAGCTCCATTCATCCTCGTTTTGTACTGTAGCAGTTCTCAACCTTTTCTGGGCCATCATCCAGATGCCTTGTTCCCCCCACCAAAAATGTTTTTCCTGCATATTATGGATTTTTTGTTTAAATAATAACTACAATAAAAACCTGAAAAAATAAAAAAGTATAATTTAAATTTAAATAACATGGCAAGACACACTGTACCTACAGAGGGTTTTACTGGTATCAATTTACTGGAGTCAAGCCAGTCAAGTTACCAATAAAAACTTTTTTTCTCATATACTGAAATGAGCCAGGGTTTGTTCCATGATATAATTCCATGCACTTCTCTGTCATCTAGACATGAGTGGCCTGATGCATCACATTAATAATGTCCAGCCTTCTGAGCCTGTGTTTTGTTTATTAAAGTCATAACAAGTCAGTCAAGTCAGAGTGGGGTTTTGATTCCTTTACACTGCCACAGTTGGCTTGCTTAGTTGGGAACACTTTCTTGAAATTTTGTCAGCTTGATTATTGAAATATGGGAAATGATTAAATTAAATAATGTAAATACCCCTGTGGAATTACAGCAACTAATAGTCAGGAACAATTTAAATGCACATGTTCAACATAGTTTTTTTTTATATAAGAAACGTGGTGGTTACAGTAAGAGTTATTCTAAATCTTGATTGTAGGAGTGTTAGATGAACATGAATACACCATTCAGGAGGAGCTTAGAAAAGGAATTTCAGGAAGGGTTTTTCTGGTGAATGACAAAGATGGAGATCCTTGTGTCATTAAACAGATGAATTCCAGAGATGTAAGTAGTAATAAATATTTTTTAATCAAAAATTAGACTGATAATATTGATGACATCTGTTCCCTTTCAGTTGGTCACTTCCAGTCACGTCGGTGACCAACAAATAGGAATCTATTGCAATCGCTTCTAGATGTCCAATCTAGATGGTCCAATCTTTTGTTTTGTTTTCAACCGCCAAAATCTTGACAAAAGAGCAAATTTTTCTATCCCTGGGTCCCCTGAGGGGACGAGGTGCTGTCGACAGGCCGGGTCCCTGTGTTCCCCCTTGCTGCCCCACTACTGACACCCTGGTAGTTCCGATGCTGCCTCTAGCTCGGTTCTTGGACCATCCGACTCGGCTATGCGATGCATTTCGCCCGGCGACCTCCCAAGTTCAGCGGCATTCGCTTCACGATGGTGAACGTTGTAGGTGCCCCTGTCTTGCTTGCAGAGATTGCTACTCTTCTATCGAAGAGAGCAATAGAGCCGGTCCCTCCAGCCGATATGAGGACAGGGTTTTACAGCCTGTACTTCATAGTGCCCAAGAAAGGTGGTGGGTTACGGCCAATCCTGGATCTGTGAGTCTTGAATCGAGCTCTTCCATTAAAGATGTTGACGCCGAAGTGCATTTTCGAATGCGTCCGTCCCCAGGATTGGTTTGCAGAAATAGACCTGAAGGACGTGTACTTTCATGTGTCGATCCTTCCATGCCACAGGCCATTCCTGAGGTTCGTGTTCAAAGGTCAAGCATATCAGTACTGCATTCTGCCCTTCGGGCTCTCCCTGTCACCCTGTGTATTTACCAAAGTAGCAGAGGCTGCCCTGACTCTGCTCAAGGAGAAAGGGGTTCGCATTCTCAACTACCTCGATGACTGGCTGATACTAGCACAGTCCAGAGCTCAGTTTTGCGAACACAGGGATTTGGTGTTACAACACCTCAACCTGTTGGGTCTTTGGGTAAACTGGGAGAAGAGCAAACTCTGTCCGGTGCAGAGGATCACTTTTCCCAGGTAACACTGAGGCCACGTCCCGGCTATGTGCCCAAAGTTCTTACTACTCTTTTCAGAGATCAAGTGGTGAACCTCCAAGCGCTGCCCCCAGAGGAGGCAGACCCAACCCTGCTGTTGGGTCCCGTCCGAGCACTCAGATGCTATGTAGACCGGACACAGAGCTTTCGGGTTGGGCGACACCTAACACGTTCGCTAGGTTTTACAGCCTTCATGTGGAACCGGTATCCTCCTGTGTTCTCACCTCAAACAGCTGAAAAAACGGAGCAGGACCTGTTCGGTCGGATTGGCTACTAATATCTCCAGAGTGTCCTTATCAGTAGACCCTGTTGAGTTCCTCCATTCCCCTTGGCAGCCGGATGTTGCGGAGCATCTGGCGCCAGGCCCTCGATGCGCTGAATCATTGAGAGCCGTTAAAATGAGTGATACCCTTCGAGGATCTCAGAGGGTATTCATGGTGAAAAAAAAAACATGTTCCCCAGCAGTTGCTATCGATGAGGGTTCAATCACCTCCTATATTCCATATGCATTGAAAAATTCATGATATATGTGAGTTCGGTCTTAATCTCCTACGGGAAGGCTGACTTCTGCATGTCTTGTCAGATGTCCCAGTGTTGCAGTTACCAAGGTAGCGCAGTGCTGGTTTCCTGTGGTCCGAGTCCCAACCTACAGACTAAACACAGGGGCTTTGGGAGACTTCCACACAACTCTGGAAGGGGCAGCTTCCATGGCAGTTTGGTAGGGATCCCTATTCGTTGGTCACCGACGTGACTCGGAGTGACCAACTGAAAGGGAACATCTCGGTTATGTATTGCAACCCTCGTTCCCTTAAGAAGGGAACGGAGACGTCACGTCCCGTCGCCAAGGAGTTGTACCATCGCTAGGGGGCCGTGAGCCCTGCTCGGCTCCTCAGCGAAAAACTAATGAATGCTTAATCCGCTGACCTACTTATTCTCGCGCTGTGATTAGGTGGAGCTGGATGTTAATCAGCGTATGTCAATTTTATTGGCGTGTTTATATACACGCAGAGTAGATTGGACATCTTGAAGCGAGATTCCTATTCATTGGTCACATACGTGAAGTCTACGTTACCTTCTTCAGGGAACGAGGGTTACAATACGTAACCAAGATGTTTTTTAACTTAAAAAAAAATTTAATTTAGCAATAGCTATAAAAAAATTTCACTTTTTAAAAGAATTGCTTTTTTATATCACACAAGACGACTGTTTCTTCCAGGAAAATGAACTGAGCGCAGTCCAAAAGGAAGTCAAGATCTTGGAGACTCTGAACCATGGATATATTGTTCCTTATGTGGAATCATTTAAAGGTGTGTTTATATTCATTTTAGATAGGGAAAGGTAATGTTACTTAGCTGAAGTGTTAAAATGTTTTCGTTTTTTAAAAGTAAATAGAATAACTAGAATAACATATTGAAAAAACATAAAAAGTACCAGCCATGGCATAAAATAAAAATGTGTAATAAATTCATAATAATAATAAATTACTCTCTGAATTGACATTGTTATTAGATGAAGAAGCTGGGCTGTTTTATATTGTGGTGGAGTATTGTGAAGGGGGTGATCTTTTCAAGAGGATGAAAACACAGAAAGGTGTTTTTGAGGAACATCAGGTCAGTATCTTATCAACAGACAAACTTTGGCCACATCCCTTTTCATTTTCTTCATGAATAGGTTAAGAAATTCTCAGACAACCCTCTGACATGATAAAAAGGATATTTTCATGGAGGATGCTAATCACCAGTTGGATGTGCTGAGTATCCAAGATATGCAAATCCTATAACAGAACATGTATTGGGATGCCAGATTGTTCTATGTTAGTGCTACTTCTCTGCCCTGATCTTGCACACCACCACACAAATAACACAACTGTTGAGAGACCCCGCCCTGAGTGAGCTGGCATGTCCTGATTTTGCTGAGTTCCATGTGTTCCTGGGTCAACATATTTTGTAACATCAGATTTAATGATAGATAAATGATTCTGATGTACAAGCACCAAACACTGAGTGAAACTCGAAAATGTACAAAAACTATGAACTAGGAAAGGGTTAATTCTAACTGTATATGCACTAATTCAAATGGAGTTGTGTCCGCACTGGTGTGTCGCTAAGGACACCCGAAACAGGATTCAGTTTTGTATTTTAATCGAAATTTAAGATTAGACAGCACAGTCAGACCACAGGGCATTGCTTGTTCAAAAGTCTCTGACAAGGAACATTTGTCTAGAAGTGGTCTGAAAATGATAATAATGAGTAAACAGTAACTTTTCATAATCAGTAATAAACAATTATTTTTTATTATAGTACCATATTGTAATAGTAAATTATGCAGTTACATTCTAAACAGAAAGAAAGTGTCTCCTACATAAACAGGAGAACGCACTTACATCGTTTCATTAACTCACAAGAACAAATGTCCACCCCTTTGGAAATTATCATTAATATTCAGCCTCAGAGCACTTCTTGCTCCGGTTTATCAAGCAATCGCTCTCAGGATGACGGAACGTAAGCGCTTATTGGCTATCACTCCTTAACAGATTGGCTAATCAGTCATGGTGCTGTTGCAGGGTAAGTTAACATAAAGCAAAGATGTTGATCCATGTTGCGCTCAGCAAAATCAGGTTCTGCAAATGAGCACCATGTTTACACCAGAGCATTTAAAAGCAGCATTCAAGTCTTCTTATTAGAGCAATAGAAGTTATTAATTCATTCCAGTAACAGCATGTAAGCAATAAGGTAAGAGAGGCTGTGCAACCCCTTCAGCCATGATTTGTTCACAATGCAGCACTGCCTCGAGTATCTTATTGGTTTTACAAAATGGTTAATTACCACACAATAAACAATACTAAAACCAAAAATAAATGTATTAAAATGTTATTTGTTTAAAGCAAGTCCGTTAAATGCAGTCCTTCCGCTACAAAAAAAAGTCCCTGATAGCAACAGTAAACCTCGAGAGAATGTTCAAACATGTCTTCCATCTAATGGAGCTTAAACAAAAACTGAGAATATCCGAAAATAGTTTATAATCCACTGAATCATTTATTTTTTAACACAAAATATGATATTTTCTCACACACATACATCTGTTTATCTCTCAGCATGACAAATCGTCTGTTTTCCCACTTTTAGTTTTAAAGCAGACCGATTTGCGGCATAGCGCTGATGGACATACGGACATACAAAACCATTTTAATAGATACAGTAATATTTCCTCCACACATCGGAAACGTCCGGTTTTCAAATACACTTCTGCATGAGAAGCTCAAGCTTTTATTAGACAGGGAAGGGCGTGGTCTCATAATTAAAGAGGAAAGATGCCACATAACGCCAGCAGTGGTCAGTCATACATTATTAAATATATAACATACATTTAATTTTCCAAAATACATTCACATGTATCAAGATCACATGGCACAAGATCACAACAAAACACAAAGAACCACGCCTATGTTACATAGCCCCCACTCAGAGGTGGGCTTCCAGACGCGAGAAAACAACCACAAAAGACATACAGGAGGGAGGTGGCTAGGAGGTGGAACAGTTCGTACATGCGGGGTGGGATGCTGGACGGCGGGAATCCCTTCCAAGGCGGAGCAGGCGGCGGAGACTTCCATCTGGGAGGAGGAGACAGTAGAGCCGCCCTCCAAGGTGGATCAGACAGAGGAGCAGGTCACCTGGGCTTACTGGGGACCGGTAACGCTCTCCTGAGCCGATGGCGGAGAAGACCTCCTCTGTTTCTCGGGCAGAGGAAATGCTCTCCTGAGCCAACCAGACAGTTCATACGCCTTCCAGGGAGGAGCAGACGGCAGGCAGCCCACCTGAGCTTACACGGCAGCGATGAGGCTCTCCTGAGCCGACCAAACAGTTTTTACGCTAGAGAGGACCACCTGGGTAGACCAGACAGCTGAACAGCCCACCGGGGCTTACCAGTCAGCGTGAAAGCCCTCCAGTCCATGACAATGCCCTCCCGGGCCGAACAGTCCTTAATAATGCCCTCCCGGGCCGAACAGTCCTTAATAATGCCCTCCTGGGCTGAACAGTCTCTGATAATGCCCTCCTGGGCCGAGCAGGCTGTGACTGCGTCCTCCTGGGTGGAGCGAATGGCGGTACAGCCCTCCTGGGCCGGTCAGACAGTAGACTTGTAGTCAAGACCGTCTAAACCGAGACCAAGACACTACCAAGACCAGAAGGTATCGAGACCAAGACAAGACCAAGACTAAGACAGACCATGTCAAGACCAAGACCAAGTCGAGACCAAGACCGATACCAAGTCGAGACCGTAGAAAAAAAAAAACAGACTAGTGTACCAATCCGTATATAATTCGTCCAATCGTTTTTTGATTTAGTGTTGAAAGAAGAAACATGAGAAAACAGCTCCTTTTTTGTTTTTTCCAGAACAACGCAAAACAAGAATTCAGCTTGATTTTTCGTTCAGGAGTGGGAAAAAAAAACTGCTTGAATATTCGATTTCTACACAAAACACCCCATTTCTACTGAAGATCAAACCATGCCCCCATACCCCGTCAGTTCTTCCGAAGTTTCCCGAAGAATAATAGTCCTCCACTGCTGCAGTTAGTAGCGCAAACTGATCTTTTTCTGAATGCTGATATAGGCTAGTGTTGCACAAACATAATTTAAATTCATTGGCCAAAAATGGGCAAAACTTAAAGACAATATTCTTGATTTTGTACGATTTGTTTAGACCTCAGTGACGAGTAGGTTTTGGTCATTTGTAAAAAATAATACGAATTGGCAACTTGTAAAATACAATTTTAGCAAAAATTTTATGAATTTGTATGAGTGAGGTCCTACGAATCAGCCTTTATTGTAAATTATATTTATGAATTGCCGTGAGACTGGGCTGGCATAACAAATGAGAGAGTTCAGCTGTTGCTGGAGACAGCTGATAAACTTTACGCCCTTGGTTTCATACTGCTGCATTCTAAGCAGCTGTTCATGTCATTGACTGTGTGTAAAGTGTAACTTAAAATATGATTCAAAGTGTGCACAAACTTAGCAGATTGAGTGCTCTTTCATCTCCTTACAGATAGATTTTTAATTTCATTATTTGTCAAGTACATCAGACGGGTGGAATGTGGTAATAATAATGGAAAAGTGCTAGGAAAGGAACTACAAAAATGTGTAACTTAATCATTTTTCTAATAATATTGTTTTCTCTCTGTGAATTGTCTGTGTTCAGATTCTTGATTGGTTCGTTCAGATTTGTCTGGCTCTGCAGTATCTTCATGAGAAAAATGTCATTCACAGAGACATAAAACCACAGGTAAAAACTAAGAAGAAAACAAAAACAAATATTATTAAATCATGTTACCAAGCCAAATGTGTATAATTTATGAGATTTATGTTTGTTGTTGTAGAATGTTTTTCTGACTGAGGATGGTTACATCAATCTAGGGGGTTTTGGATTCTCAATTCTACTGGAGAGGTAAAGAAGCAGATAAAGAAGAATAACAATAAGAAAAATTTACGTTTGAGCTTACATTGACCTTTTATTTTCTAGAGCTGATGCTTATGCACATTCAGTAGTGGGCGCAGAGCTTTATGCCAGCCCTGAGGTTTATGTCAGGAGATATAATTCCAAAAGGTCTGTTGTTCTTGAACATTTCATTGTATACAAACATATATACACATAAATACTGATTTGTTCTGTAGTATAAAATGCTTGTTAAAATTTTAACAGATGTTTTTTTTTACCTTGATGAAAATCTTTAAGGGTGATTAAAGGTTGCTCTTTAATACAGAACAGCTCAGAACAGAACAGACACTTTTTGACATTCATTGTTACACATTGTCTTTAGTGACATCTGGTCATTGGGATGGCTGCTATATGATCTCTGCATGCTGGATGTGTGGGTGAGTAGTTTCCTTCTCAGGAGGCACTGTATTAAATCATACAAATGTATATTACAAAGATATTAGTGATGAGTCAGTTTCCATTAGTTTATACTATGACAATACAAATTATCATAGCATTATTAACAAACATGCATTAACAACATTATATATAAAATGAAATTACCCCACCATTCTGAAAGATGAAAAAAAAATTGTGCATTATTACATTATACCTAAAGCATTACATATTATTAACAAATAAAAAGAAATCAAGATCTAAGAGATCTATATGTTTATGTATGTCAGATTTTCCATTTTTTTATACCTCTTCTTTATTTTTTGCCACAGTCAGATATCGAGGAACGTCGCTTTCAACAAGCCTCCTACAAAAAAGGGAACCCACTCCACATCTCAGACACATATTCAGAGGAACTGAGGGAATTAATCAGACAAATGATCAGCCTTGACCCTAAACACAGACCTTCAGCTGATGAGATTCTAGCAAAACCATTCCTGAATGAAGCAGTAAAGAGAAACCAGAGAATTCCAGAACCACTCATAGAAAGGTTTTTGGTATACTTTAACATTTTTAATGAGGCCTACAACAATCACTTTGCAAACTTTGAGGACTTAGTTAATAAGTGGGGAGAATCAGTAACTTCTCTAGAGGAGGTTCATTATAATTGTACAGCAGGGGCTCTGTCAGGTTCAGTGATTGGAGCAGCTGGAGGAATCACTGCATTAGTTGGTGCGATTTTGGCTCCTTTCACTTTTGGAGCTTCTCTGATTGTTACATATGTAGGTGTAGGAGTAGGGCTTGCAGGTGGTGTAGCAGGTACTGCCTCCAGCATTACCAATGCAGTAAAACAAAAATCATTACGTGAAAAACTTGAAATTTTATTAAAAAATTATAAAAACGAAAGTGAACCAATTCTTAATCCGCTGAATCTCCTGACAAAAGTACTGAAAAAAATCTCAAAGTTTGAAGTTTTTATCAACAACTCTAATTTTGACAATGTGCAAACATCATGCAATGTAGACAAAACAAAACTAGTTTGGGGTAAAGAACTCACAAATCTAGTTCTGCTGGCAAATCTAAGCAGAATTACTGCTCACACTGCAAAAGCAGGGCGGGTAGCAGCAGCAGCAGTCTCAGGAGTCATCAGTGGACTCTTAGTCATAGTTGACATTGCGTTTATAGTGAAAGAATCTAAAGAGATTCACCAGATGAGACAGGGAAACGTAGGTGATCCAGAATCCAGTGCTCTCAAATATATCAAACAAATGAAGAAAACACATACTGATCTTCTTGAGGTCTTGATGTCAATTAAAGATACAAGAGAATGTGCAGTAGAAATAAAAGCACTTATAGTCAGGGTGACCGAGACCAAGAATGAACCATAAAATTAGCATTTGTTTAAAAGAAGGGAAAAGCATGTAGGCTATATCTGTGTTATTCAAGTTTGATGTCTAATATATGCAAATTTGCTATTATACTGTACGATGGAATCACTGCATTAGTTGGTACTATTTTGGCATCTTTTACTTTTGGAGCATCTCTGATTGTTACAGGTGTGGGTCAAAGATCTAAATAAGTGCTACAGAACAAGAATATGAGATTGGTTGCTGAGGTAAACAGATGCTCTTGCTTTTTCTCTGCTGCCTCTTTGCAATGGCTGAAGAAATAGTTGTTAATTTGGGTACTTTGGGTGAATAAATCAATGACAACAAATAATAATTTTAATTATTAAGTTGAAATGACTTTCAGTACATTTGATTCCATTTAACTCATGCTTTACTGTTGCGTATTGTCATTATATGTTTACTTTTTGTAATGAATTTTAATGAATATACAAATTAATAAAATTAATTTTGACAAAATTTTAACAGCATTAGTACTAGTATTTATGATCAGTATTAGTATATTAATCCAGCATTTTAAAATGTTTATTGTTCTATTTCAGAACTGTGATGACATTTTTTGAACGTCTATTTTAACTTTATTTTGGCATATACAAATACAACGCTGTAAAAGATTTTTTTCTTTGCTTTTGTAATTGTGAAACATTTGTTTCATGTCGGGCTTCCGTAAGTAGTAATAGCCAGTCACAGAATGTCAAAAGAGGTATTTATGACCCTGATTTATGACCCTTTTATTGTTTTATGGCCCTTTTATGACTTAACGAGGGCAATAAAAACTGTACAATAAACCGCACATCCTGTACACCCCCACTTTGATCTATAAAATAACATTCCGGAGGTTAATTTTTTTCCCACAGGATGTGTCAATGACTGCAGCTGTAACAGAAAACCAAGTGGTAAAGTTTGTATGGCTTTTATTAAATGAATTGAACAGAGATCAGATGTTTGTGTGCTTGTGGGGCACCTCCTCCTCCTCCTCCACCACTCTCCCCCAATCCATCAGTGCGTGCTCCAGCTGTATAGGTTCTATCTAAAATTAGCAGAGAGAAAACAGAATTAGTGAAAGCTTAAGCAGAATAATGTTTTAAGAGTAGGAGCAATTAGCAATAATGAAAGGATGGTTATAACAGGTTTAATCAGCGGATTAAAACAATAAGATCATTTTGGAATGCCAATTGCCAACAATTGTTTTTTCAACACATTGTTAGTTGTTCACTCTATAAATGAAGTCTTTTTAAAACCTTGAAATAGAATACTTCTAGTTTTATGTAATTAAACCAAGAGTCATCTATTTGAAGACTTTCAAATCCTCAACAAAAAAAGTTACGTCTATGTTTTTGTTAAAACAGGAGCTGTTAGTCCCTTAAATATACTAAATTATCAAACAGATTCTGATTACTAAATGCAGACAAGGAAAGAGTAAAATCACTCTTTGCATATTTCATGAAAAGAAACACTGGACTAATATTACGAAATACAAAAAATATAGTGCAGCTTCATTTTTTAACAGACCAGATATCCCACTGATGTTAAGTTTCTGTCCAAACGATACTTGTCCCGTCATGTTTTGTATCTTTAAGCTCACTTCAACATTATCTTTTTAGTTGCTTGTATGGCTATCTTCCCCACCTTCAGCGGGCATCACGCTCTCTACAGAAGTGTGTGCAGCTACTTTTTTTAACACATCAAGAAATGCCGGGTTACAGATCATTTTAAAATAAGTGTTTTTACCCCACAGTGTCTGTTTGTATGTACGTGTGAGAGACCCTTCACCAAGTAGGTTGTGCGCCGTCCTGTGTTCCTGTACTCTGTGCCGGCTAGACGGTCTTGTGTTTCTGTAACGGCTAGATAGGAGACAAAATGATTAAACATGATAAAAGAATAAACTCCCTATACGGCTGCATCCTTGATCGTTAAAACAAGAACTATTAGTCCCATCCAAACATTCCTATATGTGTAACAAACCTAGTCAATACATTGTAAGAATTCAGAGAAACATGTATAAGTCTTTACAGGGCCGTGCACAGACCTTATGAGGGGCATGTGCTGAAACCGTCCCGCTTCCGGTTATATGGAGATTTGGTTTTAAAGTACTTTTACTTGTTTACAAATCAGTTGCCTAGGATCAATACACTTTTCAGATATGAGAGCTGAATGTAGACCTAACAGATCACTCGAATCAGTTTAAAAAAAAAAAACAGGGATAGCACAAAACAAGGCAAAATTGTGTTTTAGTAATTGGGATGCCAGCAGTCCTTACAGATTACAGAAGAGATCAAATGTTCTAAACATTAGTTACATTCTAATCTAGGCTCAAAACTCAAAACTTAGTTGTGCATTTACTGAATGAGACACGTGTTTAGTCTGAGCTGATTGCTTTCTGCATTTAAATACATTTTTAGAGCTTTATAATCAAACAGTAGATTTAAAAATAAGTGCTTCTCCCCCACAGTGTGTGTGTGTGAGTGTGTGTGTGTGTGTGTGTGTGTGTGTGTGTGTGTGTGTGTGTGTGTGTGTGTGTGTGTGT
>JAUMHI010000427.1:0-13331 GCA_032359435.1 Enteromius unitaeniatus | reverse complement strand
TTTTTGAAAAAAAAGTTGCTAAGGTAGTATGAAAAGTTGCTTAATCTAGCAACAAAATTGCTAAGTTGGCAACACTGAGTCGATGCTGTCACATATGACAGAATAAACACATGAAGCAGCCTCACCCAGTTCTCTCAGTATATAGGATGAACATTGTCATCACAAATGCATGATGCATGTTTTCACCTGCTAGTTCTGTCTTTTGTTTCGTGTTTCTTGACACTGAGGGTGTGAGATGGGTAGTGCAGTCAGTTTTAAAAGGGGAGTTAAAAATTGAGAAACAAGCAACATAATAACTGCATGTTTTATTCTGAGAGTAACAGGTAACAAAAGATCAGGTGTGTTAAATACTTTCCTTAACGCTAGATGACCAGACTGTGTCCTGACAGAACACGTAATACTCTCATCTCATGAGGTCAGTTATGAAATGTCTAGAG
Organism: Enteromius unitaeniatus; assembly: GCA_032359435.1. NCBI lineage: Eukaryota > Metazoa > Chordata > Actinopteri > Cypriniformes > Cyprinidae > Enteromius > Enteromius unitaeniatus. Next base: position 12,894 of record JAUMHI010000427.1, on the reverse strand, counting down.
CTGAAATCTAAAAAGCGCAAATATTGAACATTTTTGAATGAACTGTTATTTTAAAGCCTGTGCAGGTGTTTTTACTGTCACCATATAAATGAGTGAAAATAAATAGATCAAAACACTGTAATACATAAATTGTACATGAAACATGACACATAAAATGTCAGCAAGACAAATGACATTTTAATGTGAACATGCTAGAGTAATCATCTTATCTGAACAAACTCACATTCCAAAGGTATGAGCTGACACGACAATCCCTAAATCATAAATCACATTATACAATTATTATTATTTTTTTTACAATGAATCACATAGCATATTGTTCTAAATTCCCAAAAATATGGAACATAATAATACATAAAAACGTCATGCATAAAATATACACATTTCTGTATAAGAGGGCAGCCAGATGCTCCAGAATAAATGTAATCAATATAAATTGCTGTTATTTATAACATCATCATCGTCGCAAACTACAGTATGCTTTCACCTGGCTTACATTTTCAACATTCTCCCTATTCTATTCTATTCTATTCTATTGTAATTTTCTCTTCTACTCAACTCTATTAAACTCTACTCTCTATTCTGTGCAAACTTGAAATTGAAAGTCACAATTCTGAGAATTAAAGTTAGAAAAAAAAAAGTTGTGAGATAGAGAGAACTCGCAAAAAAAGTCTGAATTCTGAGATTAAAAAACCTTTTGTTTAATTGAGTGAGGGAAATGGCTTCCATAAAGCTTGTTTAGGTTGTTTAGGTTTGTTAGGCTATCAGATATCATGATACTGTAACACCTACACCCCACAGTTTTGCTACAGGCAGAAGTCTCAAAAAAAACCAGAAGATGCCTGTTTTGTGACGTGTATTGTCATTTATATTGAGGTTACAATGTGCTGTTGGGACTTTTGCTCTGGCATGTCATTACATTTCATACATTTTCATACTCCGCTTTTGCCCATCCTTTTCAGTGTTTTCTGCGTTAGGAGTACAAATACCAACGTTTCTGAATTTTTATTCCTTTAATAAAAGCGATCACAACAAACTGAAATCTATAGCTGCATGCTTTTCAGGATAGTAGTATACTGGGAAGAACTGGATGTTTATTCTTGAGATCATTGCTGGCTATTTCTACAGCTTCTGTCTTCTTCTTCTGTTTTGAAACATTACACTTCTCCTTGAAATAATGTTTAATTTTCCTTGATGATATTTCAGTAATAAAGAGGGTGCTCTGTATTCTCCCTTGCTATTTAGAATCAAAACAACTGATTTATGAATCTCATCTTCTTGAATTCTCAAAGCATTCTACTCAAATCATATAGAAATTAGTGACTTGTAATGGAGTACGTTTTCTTTTGTACTTTTACCCAAGTATGCTTTTCATGCACTCTTAGGACTTCTGGTGTAAAATTTGGTTGCAATAATTTTGCACTGTCATTCAGTGTAACACAATTTTTATGCAAAAATTCAAACAACACGTTTTCTCTGACTTGTACATATTAAAATACATTGGAGATTCAAGGGGAGTGGTGGGTGTTAATAACTCATATTTATTGGTTTGTTTCTCATAAAAACAAAAAGAGAATTAGTTTAATTTGACACATAACTTTCAAAAGAAATGTTGGGGTCAATTTAAAGCAGGATTACCCTTTTTCGTCTTTGACCCATTAGTTAACATGAACAAACAAACAATGAATAATATTTTTATTACACTCTTTACTAATCTTTGTTTATGTTAGTTAATTAAAATACAATCATTCATTGTTCATTATAGTTCACAGTGCATTACCAAACAAAACCTTTATAATGCATTAGTAAATGCTGAAATTAGTGTTAGCTAAGGTTAATAAATGCTGTACTAGTATTCATTCTTAGTTCACTTAGTGTTTACTAAAGTAGTTAACTAATGAACCTCATTGGAAATTGTTACTGTTGAAGCTAATCTTTTGAAGGCCACACCCCACTGCTCTTTGTGAAGTTGGGTCCCACAGGAAAGGACTGTGGATTAGAGTGTGTATTTTTCTGGTTTGACTCAAGCGCTAACAAGTACTGTCTTCACAATCTGTTGTAAAAGACATTTAGGGTGAGGACAAGGTGACAGTGTTGGTTACACCCACAAATGTTATACTTGACTTCATATGGACAAAAGTCAGCAGTGCTAGGTCAGGTAAACGGCATACTTAGAGCATCATAAAAGAATGTAAAAAATCATTATGGGCACAAAATATAATCATCACCTAATGATACTAGTCCCAAGGCATGGGAGGACAGATTAAATGTCCTAAATAAATGCAAAACAATGGAAACACCTCCCTGCTGAAAAACAGTATATGCTTGTTAGGTATGTTTTGAATGTGGGAGGCGGGTTTAAGCGGATACTTTACAGGTTTAAGCTGGTACTTTGCTGGTTTATGCTGGTCATGTATTGGCAAAAAACAGCTTAAACAAGTAAAGTGCCAGCATAAACCAGCAAAATGACCAGCATTAACCAGCAAAGGACCAACTTAAACCAGCAAAAGACCCCCCTCCAGGATCAAGTTTGGTCACACCTTGCTTAGATCATTACAAGAGGTTACCTTTACATTAATAATAACAAAAATTAAAGAAACATTTGAAGATTGCAGTAACTGTTATAAGTGGAGTATTCTTCTACAGGGATGGTTCTTTAAACGTTTGATGCCAAGTACAACCAGATATTTAGTCATTACCAATTTCAAGCATTGAACAAATTAATATCTTGTTCACTGTAAGCTTTGGAGTTGTAAGAAACACACCCCATGTCATGTTTTGATTAATATCAGTAGTATAATTAATAGTATAATGGATTTGTCTGCTTATGTACAACGCAGTTTAGTGTTAGCAGCAAAGTAATATTCTAATGACCCTTGATCACAACTAATTATGTTAATAGCCTACTAAAACATACTAACAGTGCTTTAAAATTTGCTAGAATTAAATAATAGTAAGTAATGTTAGCAATGCGCTTTGGTAACAACAGCTGGTCCTTTGCTGGTTTATGTTGGTTTAAGCTGGTTCTTAGATGGTTTATGCTGGTCCCTTGCTGATTTATGCTGTTTTAAACTGGTCCCTTGCTGGTTTAAACTGGTTCCTTGCTGGTTTATGCTGGTCATGTGCTGGCAAAGGACCCGCATAAACAAACTTAAACCAGCATCCCCTAACCAGCATATGCTGGTTTTCTCAACAGAAAATAGTATTATTTTATACACTCGTCTGACTTTTTTTATAAATATACATAAAGTAATCTCTCAGCAGGTTACTAACAGCAGGTTATTTTACTTCGCCATAAATGCTCATCAGTACATAATGCTGTCAGTATTATCAGTACTATCAGTATTATAATACTGTCTTAAAAAAAAAACATATTTTAAACGATTATGTAAAAAAACAGTAAAATTATACAATTATATATAAACATGTAGGCTACTTACATCCTTACAAACACTTAGCTTGCATTTAAAATGAAATTAAACTGTAAAACATTTAAATGTAATTACACATAGCAGGTAAACAAGTGTACAAAACATTAAATTCCATTTGTCTTTATATATTTTAAGTTATATTTAAAGTCTTTTTCACAATGGAATAAGGTTTTCAGTTGTGTTTCTTTAGAGTGAAAAATAATTGAATTATCACTAAGGCAAAAGTCAAGGTTTCTTCCTCCTCCCAGGGAGTGACAGTATAATTTATATTCATCTTAAATGAAGCTGCAGTTACAGGAGACTGCTAAACTATTGAAACGCTGGGTAAGGGCATTGTTTGTGTGTGTGTGTGTGTGTGTGTATTCAGAGTAAAGGTCACGTGAGATGTTGTTGATCAGCCACATTTATTCAGATGGTATTTACAGAGATTTGAGTTTTACATTTGCTGTGTTTGCTAAGACAAGCTTTGCTCATCTATGAGGATATGAAAAGAACAGAGCACTAATCCTCAGCATTAAATTTTGGCACAATATTCCCTCTCACACACGCTCCAGACTATGATCTCTCAATCATTTAGGGACGATGGGCTATTAAGTGATTTACAGTACAATTTACACATGTATTTGCTGGCAGTCATTGGCTTCCATTATACACCTTTTGCCTTACTAGGGAAGTCAATGGCTACCAGTAAACGTTTTCCTTATCAACAATCTTCAAATGTCCTATTTTCTTATTTTCCTTTAGCTTTCTCTCTTTTTTTGAGTTTGAATTTACTTATTCACTCGACGATTATTTTATACAGAAATTTCACATGTTTAGTATAAATATGTGGTCTTCATAATCAATAATACATTATACACTTTTTTTTATGTACTCTGAAAAAATGAAAGTAAAATGTGATCACATGACCCAACAGGTTGTAACATGTGAGGGTTACATAATAACATGGGTCACGTTAGAACATGGCCAAACACAACTACAAAGCATAGTTGAAAACAATTTGAGCAAATGAATGAAGAAACACATTAGAGACATTAAAGATAAAAGTACAGAACTGCCTTCACACGCAGCTCTCCCAGAACAGAAGCCAGTGATTATTGAATGGAGATACATTGTTGTCTATATCAGCTCAATTTCAATAGTATCTTTGTAATCAATGATAATTGAACAAATGATAATCTGCCAAGTATGTGTGATTCCCATTATCTGTCTCTGAAGCTCATCTAGGTGTCCTGGTCTCAGCAGATGATCCGGGCTGTAGACATCATCTCTTGGAACTGATCCATTATCTGATCTGGATACGGATTGAGAAAGAGACGGACTAATATTAAAATCTGCCACTCTCTGCCCGGTGTAAGCATTGTGTTCCTTTTCTTCGCGGGAGGTTGTCTGAACTAACCCCATCACCGCTTGATGTTGCCGATTAGAGATGGCATGCTCTACTTCAACTTGACCCTTCCTTTTGTGACCTGTGGAAACTTTTGCACTCCTTATCATTGGGTCCTTTAGTTCCAGTACAAGGAGTGCCTTATTTTGTTTTTCATCCCTACGCTGATCTTTCCATTAGTTCATGGATTTAATGGGAAGCCCCAACATGTTCTGGCCGAAAAGACCTACATCTGAAAAGCAGCAAGCCCATCCACTTTCGAATGTGGTTAATCACCCACCTGTCCATCCTGCTGACCTCCGATAAGGGAATCTCGCAGACCTTTAGGGCTCATTGCTCGTGCTAGTAAAATATGTGCAGGTAGCACCACACTTCCCAGGCAGGGGACTTTACTCAATTTTTGTCAAGCCCTCTGTAAGAGTTGCTGCCTGGCTAGCTTCCTCCTCTGCCTGTAAGATAAGCCTGCAGTGTACAGCCTCCCCAGGCATCTCAATGGTTTCTCATCCAGCCAAAAAATGGGCTCTCCTCCGACAATAAAGGTATTCCTGATATGTAGCGTTTCTTTCCTTATTGAGAGACTTCATGACTTTTCATGAAGAGATCTTTTCATTTAAGAGGCTCATCAAAGTGCTTGAGGAGTCTGAAGGATTCAAGGCTTGTTACATCATCCATGTAGCTCCTCAACGGTGGAAGCCTCTCCCCTGATATCAACTTGATACCCCTAATTACTTGCCTATGGTGAAATGGCACACCCCATGGCTATGGAGTGGGCCATTTCCATGGCAAATTCTAAAAGCTTGTGTGGCACTGAGCCATATGCTTTGCCATGGTCTAGCCACACCATGCAGGTCACTCTTTTCTTTTTTTTGCACGCTTAATTTGATCCCAAATCACAGAAGAGTGCTCAATGCATCCAGGGAAGCCCTAATAGATTAATATAGTGTTTCATGCTGCTAAGAGGACCTGTTGCAAAATGTATAAATTTGAGCTTCACTCTCATAGCTATGATAATAACCATAGCTATAGATGGGACAAAAATAAGAAATGTTAAAATAGATTATTAGGTCTAGAGAACTAATTTCAGAAGCATGATTTGATTCTGCAACCAGGCCTGTGCTGATTAGAAGTACAAGTGATATTTCGCGTAACCATGAGTTTAATGTGGCAAATGTGGTCTAGTCATAATCGATATGACTGCGCTGCGTGTATTATAGCACAGAAGTGCATGTTAGACTTACTTTGGAATGATCTTGTTTCTCTGATCTGATTGCCTGTAATGAAGTAAAATATTTGTACAGTGACTCAAATTTGAGAAATTGCTCAGGAAACCTAAACCTGATTGTAAACCACTTACTTCAGATATGATGCGCTTTAAGTGCCACACCATCATGTAATGTTCCAATCTAATCATCTCCAAATCAAATCACCTTACCATGTTTCTCTCTAAATCAAGCACAACAGGAAAACAACATTCTACTGACGTAGACTTTATTCAGTAAATATACCCCCAGTTTCACAGACAAGGCTTATCTTAAAACATGTCAGTGTCACTGTTCTGTGTTAAGATGCTCGCCTGTAATATTTTCTTATAAGGCATTTTTGTAAAAGTTGCTTAAATATCATAATTAAACTAATGCCTAGTCCTGGCTTAAGCTAAGCCCTGTTTGTGAAACCGGGCCATAATGTTGTCACACGGTCACAGCATACTGATCCCAGCTCAGCCGTCTTTACACCTAATTATTGATTGATGACACCTGTGTGCAGTCAAGCACCCTGCATATAAGCTGAGAACACCAGACAGAAGATGGCTGAGCTTGAGGTAACTACCTTTATTACTTACCTGATGCCTTTCATAGTGATATCCTGTTCACAGACTTCATGGAATGTCAAGCGAAGCCTTTATGATTGAAGTCTCTGCTCTGCCTGCACCAAATTCCACAAGGAGTGCTCACATTGTGACATACCACGCTACCTACCTGGAGGAGTCCAAACTGGAAGGAAAGCGATCGCCTACATGCCATAAGGAACACCTTACCCACTTACCTGTTGATACTCACCTTGTGTTACTCGCCTGTCTTCTCAGTGCACCACCTGCACGCCAGATTCGAGATCACATCCACCACGCTGGAAATCAAGGACAGACAGATGCCAAAGCGATCTGGAGATCCTTTAGTTTCACAGAGGATTAAGAGAGCGCAATCATTCAAGTTCAAAACTCATCTATTTCAGATCTATTTGACCTCTCCTTGTTTGAGCGTTACAAATGTACTTCTGAAAAAAATGTCTATACACAGTTTTATAGCTGAGGTTGAAGTTATTGTACATTAACAGTGATGGAAGACAAATATAATGTGCTTGTGCAATATGCAAACAACTTTGAATGTGTTTATCTTGCAACCAACGTTAATATTCTCTATTGAACATTTATACTGGAAATGCTGTTACCAAATTATTCCAGTATGCCATTGATATCAATGGTATGCCATTGAGTTCTATGTTTTGACAGACAAATTAACTAGTATTAGAGATGCCTGTAGAGATGCCAGACTGATAAAATGGGCTCCTCTCAGTCTTTCTTCCTATCTATTCTCACATCTCAGGTTTTTCCACTTTCGTCTTTGGCTGGGGTTGGTAAGGAAAGATGATTTGTAATGATCTGGCTATAAATACATTTTTAATTAAACCGAATAACAGTTTGATGAGTTATTAGGTCATTTGGAGAAAGCAGTGCCTGAGGATGTTCCTCTGTTAAACACTGTGTGAATCTAATCATTTAAAGCTGAGTAGCTAATTTTGCTCCTGGAGGGCAAGCATCCTGAAATTTACTTTCAACTTACCCCAAACACACTTGGCTGGAATATTCCGGTGATCCCGTACATCTTCTTTGTGTTCAATTGGGAATTACATTGTATTTACACATTATTTGCTTGTTTTTCTTATACATTTCCGGTAAAGTTCTCACAGCAAACACATATGAGTCACAGTGTATGTACTAACCACAAAAATCAAGTTTTAATAGTCAAGCTCATTATCCGTTGTCAGTGCTGAGGTGTGCTCACAGATAATTATTGTAGCACTGCAGAAAATGTGCATGTGAATTTTTTTCGCATGAGGCAGTTAACTGACAAATATCTATCCTACAAACAATCTAAATATGAAACGGTTAAACCAGGGTGATCAGAAAACACAGGCATATTTTTCATTGTTTTTTCCCAACCCCTTTCTTGTCTCCAAGACTACTATCTGTCCACCACATTATTTAAAGGCCCTTTTCTACTTGTTTATGATTTGTTGGATAGGAATACACTTATTTGCTTATTAAATATTTTAGAGCCTGGCAAAACTAAATGTAACACTTTATTTTGATTGTCTACTTCAAACGTCATACAAAAAGTCCACAACATACAACATATGAGCAACTTTACAAGTATACTGTATGTTAACTAACCTTAAACCTACCCTAACAGTCTACTCTGAGAGTTAGTAGAAAGTCTTAAGTAGACTATCAAAATAAAGTGTAACCTATATAACTGAATTATCATAATAATAAGAATTCATAAAATGTATGAAATACACAAGTATAAGATTTTATTTAGATTTTCATAGAATTGTAAATCACACTTAATCATTTAAAATGGAGAAAAATTAGGGAGTGAATTAAAATAAGATGTACTTGTTTTAGCTTCTTTTATCGCTTGTCCCCTGTTTGAGAGTCACTGTCTTATACTATAGACATGGACACTTCTAACTGCAATGGGACATCTTTTTTTTTATTCTTAAAGGAATAGTTCCCCCAAAAATGACTAGATGTAGATGAGCTTGTGTCTTTATCAGATTTGTAGAAATGTAGTATTACATCACTGTCTTATCATTGGATGCTCTGCATTGAATGGGTGCCATCAGAATGAGAGTCCAAACAGCTGATAAAAACATCAGAAAAAGTCCAGTCAACCAGTTAATGACTAGCTTGAAGACATGCTTGGAAAAAAGAACATGTTCTCGATGACTTGTATATTAGCTAGAAACAATAGTTTGTTAAAAATGTCTTAATGTTGGATTTCTTCCAAACAACAGCTTTAAACTTTTCCAGACGTTAACAGATGGACTGGAGTGCTGTGGATTATTGTGATGTCTTTATCAGCTGTTTGGACTCTCATTCTGACGGCACCCAATCACTTCCATTGGTGAGCAAGTGATGTAATGATACATTTCTACAAATCTGTTCCTATAAAGAAACAAAACTCAACCTTGTGAAGAGTTGGAGTAAATTTTCAGTCAACTTTAACTTTTGATTAAACTATTGGATTACATTTTATGCAATGGTTCACAAAAAATTAGTGGTATAACGGTTCAGAAAAACTACAAAAAACCTTTCTGGTTCTCGTCTGTTTTGAGGTGGGAGGAGCAGACAGCGGTTTCCCTGTCCTGTCGTTTGCGCTGCCTTGTTGCCACAGTTTATTCTTTATTTTTTCCTGAATTGTTCGGTTCGGATGCGTACCGAACCGAAAGCCTCGTACTGAACGGTTCAATACGATTACGCGTATCGTTACACCCCTACTAAAAATACTCTGAAAGTTAACAACATGACAAAATAAAGAAAAAAGCTGCAAGAAAAACATAATGAACAAAAAAATGAAATGGCATACCTAAAAAATAATAGCAAGCTCTCCACATTGGTGTTGATCGCCAGAGCTTCGTTGTGTGTGTTAGGGTGTTGTGGGTGGTGACTAGGAAAATATATATGCAATAGGCCCATTTTCAGACCACCTTTCACATCCTAATGCACTTTTGTGCTACACACCACAGTGTGTACCTTGAGACAGATTTAACATCTTCCTCAGATAATGTATTAGTAAGTACAGGCTCAGGCTTGAGGTAGCAGAGTTGAATGTTTTATCTGCACATAAACTTGAACACAGCCTTACTGTGCTCGTTTTCACTTGGCAGATGGCAAGCCGAGCAGCCAGTTTGTCTTCTTTTAGCTGAAGGGAAAACTGAGGTGAAACCTCACTCGGTTGTTGTAGCCACTCCCAGGCTGCTGCCCTGAAGGCTTCTGTGTGTTGATAGATGACTCATTGTATTCACATGCACCGTTTAAGCACGCACACACACAAACACACAGTACCCAAAGGTGTGTAATGCTGTCTCTCTTTACATCTAATCCCAGTAAAGGTGATTGCCACAGGTGCTGAACTGACATTCGGAGAGCGCTTGCAAGCTGGAGCGCAGCAGAATGACGAAGAGCACTTTATTCCTGATTCTACTCGCCGTGAGTAACCTTTTTTTTTCAATGAGTCAACTTTAATCATGATTGGTAATTGGTGGTGACTGATCTTTAATCTAATTTAGTCTTATTTTGTATTGTCTGTAAGTGTTGAAAATCATCTATTTGGAACTTTTAGAAGTCGTATATATAAATACTACCACAATAAAGCAGATAAATAATATGCAAACGTTAAGAAATGATGCTAGATTATTATGAGTGCAGACATATCTGTACATGCAGAATCAAGCTAATTTAACTATATATAATAGAAATAATACAATCCTTTGTGTAAATGTCTTTAAAGCACCAAATGTAGGATGCACGTCAGATCTGTGGGAAATATAATACTGGCGAGCACGAAGGAAGTATGTCGTGGTTTAGCATGCAGCAGATAGAGTGCACTAGCGACAAAGAGTATTTTGAGGAGGAACTACACAGTCAGATCAAGCTATGGCTTATGAAACACGTTTGCTGTTCTTATCAAGTGGTATTTCTATGGTGACAGGTGACGTTTTTGAGTGATTTGCTTACATGCAATGTTGCAGTGTGCTGCCATTTTCACTTTGAGTGGTTGTAATTTATGAATTAGCAAGCATGCTTCTTCTAAAGACAATAAAGATTCTTTATCGTTGTGCATCATGTTATTTATTTCTTACAGCATCTAAAGCATTTAATCTGAGGTAAACAGCCTGGTGGTGGCGGTGTCTCGTAGACACAGCATTTTCATGCATAATTAACCTTGCAAAAACGTCTCTAGTAATTTCATGGATGGTTTTAGACACAGAAATCCTTCATAGAGTGGAGTTGGTGGTAGCCTAAACGTTTTTAAAACATAAGGAACTGATGTCATACAGTATGTGTGGATATGTGGATGGGTCAGCACAGGCAAACAAAGCCAAAATTGACATATTTTAGGCAATATAGAAATCCTGGCCTGGACTCATCCTGGGAAAATGGTACGTATGGTCACTCTTATTAACAAACGTTCATGATGTGAATTTATGGAGCTGCAAAAACAAACCATACACAGGTTACATGACACTATTTGGGGTCTGAGACCATTTGGGGTGTTTATATATAAAGGGTACAGTATATTGGTCTCATACTGCCTAGATTGTGCATAACACTCTTAGCATAAGACATTTAAAGTTTATTATGCAAGAATTTAATAAAATAATTTGAAATTTATATATATATATATATATATATAAGTTACTGTATTGGTATAATTTTTCATTGAGGATTACAAGATGTACAACAAAACTGGTTAATCGACACACAAATAATGTTTTATTTTGGGTGTGAGAAGGTTTAAACATGGCATCTTTTATGACACATTTGATGTTAGTAAGGCATTTGGTATGATGTTGTTTATGGATTGTTGTTTCTCGTGATGACTGATGTGACTTGTGATGGCTCTCATTCTTAGAACAAGCTAGACAGCTTGACAAAGTTATTAAAAGAAAATGAAAAAGATGTTGATCAATGTCAAACAATCAATCAATTAAAAAAGAAAAAAATATATATATAGATGTATAGTATAAACAAATATATTTAATATATAATTTTTTTTTCTTAAATATACTGTCTGTATATTCATTATGATATATAAATACACACAGAGAGTATATATTTAAATGTATATACATTTACAGTGGGGCAAAAAAAGTATTTAGTCAGCCACCAATTATGCAAGTTCTCCCACTTAAAAAGATGAGAGAGGCCTGTAATTTTTTATCGTAGGTGTAACTATGAGAGACAAAATGAGAAGAAAAAAAAATCCAGAAAACCACATTTAAGTATTTTTAATGAATTTGCAAATTATGGTGAAATATAAGTATTTGGTCAATAACAAAATTTCATCTAAATACTTTGTTATATACCCTTTGTTGGCAATGACAGAGGTCAAAGGTTTTCTGTAAGTCTTCACACACTGTTGCTGGTATTTTGGCCCATTCCTCCAGCAGATCTCCTCTACAGCTTTAATGTTTCGGGGGTGTCACTGGACAACACAGACTTTTAACCCTCTCCAAAGATTTTCTATGGGGTTGAGACCTGGACGCTGGCTAGGCCACTCCAGGACCTTGAAATCCTTCTTACAAAGCCACTCCTTCGTTGCCTGTTACTGATGGTAGCCTTTGTTACTTTGGTCCCAGCTTTCTGCAGGTATTCACTAGGGTTGGGCATCATTTTGATTTGAACAATTCTGATTCCGATTCTTCCTTTCAATTTCGGTTCCTTTCGATTCTCAATTCCGATTCTTTGTGGGCTGGAGTCAAAACATGTCACAGGCTCATTTGATTTCACTTACCTGATTGTTGTGACGAGGTAACGTTACTAACATTGGTTAGCGCAGGGTTGCCCGAGGAGGACGAGACAGTGGACCTGAGCAGCACGTCAAACACGCTATACTCCTTAATTTGTACATCATGCAGGCGTAGGTGTTTTGTCATATTTGTAGTGCTTCCTCCCGTGCAAGATATCATTTTGTCACATGTGTTGCACTGTGCCGACCAGAAACCACAACTTGCGTGTTTGGAACCGATGATCAGAATCGCAAAACAAATTTTATAAACAATTCCAATAGCATCGTTATTTTTTTAACGGTTCCAAGTTGGAACCGGTTCTCGATGCCCAACCCTAATATTCACTAGGTCCCCGTGTGGTTCTGGGATTTTTGCTCACAGTTCTTGTGATCATTTTGACCCCACGGGGTGAGATCTAGTGTGGAGCCCCAGATCAAGGGAGATTATCAGTGGTCTTGTATGTCTTCCATCTTCTAATAATTGCTCCCACAGTTGATTTCTTCA
>JAUMHI010000426.1:0-13333 GCA_032359435.1 Enteromius unitaeniatus | reverse complement strand
TAAAATCCACTTTTCTGATGCGTCATGTGATGAAAAAGAAAGTGAAAGAGAGGCAAGAAATGGATTCAATCAATCTGGCATGTTTTCCTCAAGTTTATTACTCTGCGAACTACGCCTCTGGAGATGCTGACGTGCACGCTCTTGTTCTGCACTTTTACTTCTCAAAACATGAGGGTTTTTTTCTCGAAATTCAACGACATTTTTCTCGTTATTTAACTAAGTTTTTCTAAAATTTAATGACTTTAATCTCGTAATTTAACGAGTTTATTCTCATTATTTAACAAGTTTTTTCTCATAATTTAATGACTTTATTCTCGTTATTTAACAACTTAAATCTCGAAATGATGAATTTTTTTTTTTATTATTGCTTGGCCCTAATCCTCTTCCGTAACTAAAACTATACCAATATCACTTTTTTTTTTTTTTACAATAATATGATTAGATTATATTTCAGCAGTTGGCTGGTCAGAATCAAGTATTCCAGAGAGCTGTGTTAATAATAAATTAGTTTCACATTTGTCTGTATGGTTGGACAGGCTGTTGTTTGTGTTTGCGCATGTGGCTGATGTGAGCCAGATTCGTGTTTAGGACAGGAAATGAGATTATGAATGACTACGCTAATACAGCACTAATGCATAAGGCTAATGCATCATCTGCAACCTGCTGACTACATCCCCACTCTCATGTTTCTAACAATAGCTGTGATATTTCAGAGCAGCACCACTGCGATTCATCAAAACACTTGGTTTTATGTGAAACGACATTCACAAATGACACGAGAGACTTTGAAATGAGAGAAACATGTGATTCTCATTTGCAAAGATCAAGCATCGTTCTTAATGCAGCCATCACATGATAATAGAGATGATTTCTGTTCCAATTTAAAACAGCACTGGAGTCACAGCAGATGGTTCATTCTCATTAAACTACATGTCCGTATCAGAATAAATACACCACTGATCGCTGATTAGAGCGACATCTGTTGTCTCTCTACCGTAACACATGTGATATTAGCATTGTGAAGAATGAAGTATACTGATCACAGTTTCACATGTAAGCACTCTTATACTGAAGCTGTGGCTTTGACCTCAGATGACTGTGCTGGAGTGGGTTTCGTGGATGTATTATGGCTGTCCAACTGGGTTTGTGTGTGAATTTGATGGTGACATTATCTGGTGTGGCCACTGGTAAGTGGTAATGAAGCGGTCAGGCAAAGTGAGAGAGTCTCCAACATGAGCTCATTCTGCACGTCTATTTTAACTACTATTAGAGAGATCACACAGAACTGAACCCTCATTATCTCAGATAAAGTGTACCGGATGACTTCAATATGTGATCTTGACATTAAAGGAAATTTTATTTATTTATTTTTTTTAATTTTATTTCTGATGTATTTTTTATTATTATATAATTTTTTTTTGTTAATGTCATTTTCACTATTAATTCTTGTTTCACTTAATTTTTTTGCACTTTAATTTAAATTTGCTGCATTTTTCTGATTAATTAGATACAATTATTTTTTTTTTTTTTATTTGCTAAATCATTTGTTACATTTCTGATTCTTTAATTTAGCTCTGTACTACTATACTGTTCTTTATTTTATTTTATTTTATTTGCATTTACAAATCTTTTCTTTTTGTCTTTATTCATGCCAGTGAAGCACGATAAATTTAAACTGAGTGAAAGCAAGAAAGTGAGAGAGAAAGAGAGAGAGAGACAAATCTTCCCTTGCGTGCCATTGTTTAGGCTGTTGCAAAGCTGAAGGTCAATAAAGAGGGACATTGCCATTCCCCCAACCTTCACATCCATTAGCAGTGTAACGGGAGATAGGATCTCTGTCTCTGTGTGTCTGCCCTTCACTCCTTCTCCTTATGAGTGTGTGGAGTCTCTCTCTGAGGGGCCTGTCTCAGCCCCACCCTATTTGGCCGCTAATTGCATGTCTTTAATAATTTTTGCCACATTTACAAGACCAACATAACCCATGTACATTTTTGTAACAAAGATGTGATTTAGATTGAGATGGTTCAGAACTATCCATGCAATTGCAATGTGTTTATCCAGCTAAACGTATGTAGAAATCAATAATATCTATGCTGAGCTAAGCTAGACGAGCTGTTCCCATAACACAACAAATGCTGCTTGTCAAAAGCTTAAGGGAGGAGTGGAGTGTTCCTGTATAGGAAAGGGTTTGATATTTCATAGCCATTAGTTTCTGCAGGGGTAATTGGTTTATTGATGTGTGATTCACAGTTCACTGCTGCCCTCTGCAGGCTTTTGTTTTAGTCAGATGGCAAAATGTCTTTACGTAAACATATTATTTCAGACAGTTTATCAGTAGCTTTATTCCAAAACCTAGTGAACTGCTTCTTTTTCTAAATAGACAGCTGCCTTGTGCCTTCTAAGGAAGCTTAATGATCATCAATCTGAAGTGATCAGTTTAAAAACACTTGCATAGACATTAACACGTGGAGCACTGGGGACTAGAGAAGATCTTACAATGCTGAAAAATAAAATGAAGATAGTTATTGATAGTAAATGACGAAGTAAGGTCCTAGAGTCCTACAGTCCTAGAGGGTTCGAGAAACATTAGTACAATCCCGTTCGTAACTGTCAAATAATTCTGAACGCCTTTATACGCTCAAGTGGATGTGTTAGAGCTAAGCATAGTTTTAGACTCAGAAGTCACGTCCACAGACTTTGGCTGAATGTTTGATGCATACTGTATGGCACACAAAGTTGTTATCTGATTGGTTGTTTTGCTAAGATTTTTTTTGGAGACGTGCGTGTTGCGTTTTTTCACATTCCTCCTGGAAACAAAGGAAGCTCTCGTGTTGACTTAGACTGTGACACTACGTGCTTCTATTACAGATTTGTTAAAAAAAAAAAAAGTTTTTATAAATGTTCATAAAATCTATTGTGAAATGACAGCATTTCAGTTAATCGATGTTAATGTTAAAACTTGTTTTTTGCAATATATTGCTTTTTTGATTAGCTTGAAAAACCACCTTATGTGAGCATAAAATCTTTTTTTTGCATATATGGGAGTTTTTGCTATATGGACGTGTTTTCATTAGGTGCGTTTTCAACTGAAGGGGAACGGAAATGCAGCTAATGAGTGCTTATCCAGATCAAAACACTGGATTTTCAAAAGTATGTGAAATATGTAAAGTGTGCGACATGGACTCTCAATACAATACATCCAAGAGTGTTACAAGTCAAGTCACCTTTATTTAAATAGCACTTCTAACAATTTATATTGTATCAAATCACTTAACAGTGTTCTGTGCAATCAAATCGACAATAATTAGTTTACACACCATTCTCTTATTGTGGCAACACTTCCCCGCCCCTAAGCATGACACAGCCCAAAACAAAATGTGATTGGTTGCTTTACCTGTGTCCTTATGGGCGGTCCATTAAAAGCAGCCAAGGATCTTAGACCTTCTGCTTTCAATCTGAATGTCTAGCTACTCGAGACTAAACTCAGCAGTACACTGGCCCAACAGGACTGGAGTCAAAGAGCCCTTGAATAAAATGTAGGCTATATCTGTGTATATCATCCTTTTAAATATTTGTACCTAACTTCTTGTTCTCTCTCAGATGATGGTGAGGCTCGTTGCAGAGAGCTGCATCAGCGCTGTGAGGAGCTGGAGGCTCAGCTGAAGGCTAAAGAGCAGGAGAACACAGAGCTCCTGCGGGATCTGGAGCAGAAGAACGCCATGATCTCGGTCTTGGAGAACACTATCCGTGAACGAGAGAAGAAGTACCTGGATGAGCTGAAGTTGAAGAGCCATAAGTTGGCTGTGCTGTCTGGAGAGCTGGAGCAGAGAGCCAGCACCATTGCCTACCTCACCTCCCAGCTCCACGCTACCAAAAAGCGCCTTCTCGCCGGGGGAGCAGCGGGTATAAGCCCCTCTGTCAGCCCCGTCGGCTCTTTCAAACCTGCTCCTCCTCCCGCTCCAGCAGCGTCGGGAAACGACAAAGACGTCCGGCAACCCGAGACCCCTCGCAGACGCATGCGCAAAAGTCTTTCGCAGCCGCTGCACTCTGAATACACTGAGCTGTACCGGTTAGGCGCTGCAGAAGGCCGAAGGGTGGTACTGAGGGATTCAGTAGATGCCATGCCAGATCCCACTCCGTTCCTGCAAGCTAGAGAACCTGTGGCCCCTGTAGAGTCTCAGCCGGTGCTGCGGGAACGCCCCTCTGTAATCCCGCCCATTGCTTCTTCAGCCACACCCCCTGCGCCATCAAGCCCCGCCCACATCCCAGTGCCCCCAAGTCCCAGGAATAGTCCAGCACGGGAGGGACCCCATCCCCGGGCTAACCCGCATATAGGAGTGGCGCATCGGATCCACCGCTCGCCCTCTGCAGGTGGAGGTCCGGCCCGGCAACAGGCGGAAGTGGAGACCCTCGCCGTGGACCAGGTCAATGGGGAGCAGGTGGTTCGCAAACGCTCAGGTGCCGACAGAACTGTTTAAGACTGACAAATGCGCACATTTACACATCGTATATTAACATAGACGTATTAAGACCAATGCAGTATATGCGGAAATCGTTCTGACTGTGAAAACACACACAAACATGGATACAGACGCTTAAATCATCGACATATCACCAACAACCTAGTCAATAAAGGTGTAGAACACAAACACAATACAGATTTAAACAGCTTCCAAACACAATAGCACAGCACAACCCTGGGAAATGCTGAACAACACACTGGCGAGCGAACAAGATTTAGGCAAAGACTGTTTATGCGAGTGTGAAAAATTTTGAATGTGTTTTAAAGGGAAAGATGGCGGCAAGAGCTTATATATGTCCTGCTGCTTTTTATGCAACACTGTATAAATGAAAAAAAGATGATGTAAAGGACTTTGTTCGGGGTCATTTGAATAACTTCTTTGTCTCACGCCGGTTGGGAAGGAGAACTGTGAGCATGCCAAATGTTTGTTTTTCTTTCCCATTTGACTTTCAGCAAAACTTCTTCGCGCTTTTCCGTTCTTCTTGTCATCGTTGTCCCGCTCTGTTTGACTCGAGGTGCAAGCACACTCACATATTGCCAAATCTGGTCATTGCCTGCTGATTTAATGTTCTAATGCATATTCATATCTACTCATATTTATTCATGAGCACTGCAGTAGTACTGGAATCTCCACTCTCCTTCAACTCTCCTTTCCCTTTCATTACCATATCTAATGTGAACAATCCTGCTGCTCCTTATTAAACTCCTACAGAAATCAAAGGTCTCAAAGATGTCACTTCAGTTTATGATTCACTTGCTGTTATTAATACCAAATATAAGTTAAAGGGATGGTTCACCCCAAAATGAAGTGTCTGTCATTAATTACTCACCCTCATGCCGTTCTAAACTGTAAGGGCTTTCAGTTATTTTCTTAACACAAATCAAGATATTTTTAATCAAATCCAAGAGCTTTCTGGCACTTTTCTGATAGCAACATGAGGCAGAATTTTCTATTTTCTGTGAACTATCCTTTCAAAGATGTGTTATTCATTATTTAAGATGAAAAAGATGGAGTTAATGCATTAGGGAAGAAAACTACTCCTGCTTGCTTCTAAATACAAAATGATGTGATTATTAAGTGCTCTCTGTTAAAGTTATTTTGCATGTGATTATTATGTCCAAATCTAAAGATGTACTGTAGTCTAATGTTAGGACCAAAGTAATAGTCATCACAATTTCTCCCCAAAAATGACAAAACATCAAGTATTTTATGAAGTGTATTTATTTTGTATTAGCAGTACAAAAATAAAGATGCACACTGATAAACAAATCTAGGAAGGTGTACAAGCGAAAGCAACAGAGTCGTATTAGTTTAAGACAATCAGCTGCTCGTTAAAGAGCTCGGGGAAGTGAGGTAGAGAGCGCCCGAGCCCTTTAACAAGATTTGCTCTCGACTCGACACACTTCGTCAAGCTTATTATAGTTTAATGTGATTTTACCATAAGCCTTGTTTTATTTTGAATGTTCGCTGACGTAAATGGCAGGAACAAACAGATTAAATCATTGAGAAGGTTGAAACGGCTCAGTAGAGAACAATCATTGCACGTTTGCATAAGTATGAAGGAAAAATATGTGTACATGATGCTCTGCAAATCTCTTTAGATAATAATCTGTTATTCATCATATATTTTAAATAATACAAAATGCCATTATTCAGATTAACTAAATCATGAAAAAACTACATTTATAAAAATCCTCAGTCTGGGAAAAAAAAAAATATACAGGCGTCTGACTCATGCGCTTATTATAACTCTCGCTTCAGAGACAAAAAAACATTGGAAACAGTGGACAATCAAGCAAATGCAACCTTAGTTTTTTTTTTTTTTTGCTGTTTATTTATTACAAAACTTGGGCAGAGAGTGCTGTTTAATTGCATTTAGTCCATGTTCCATTTTTTTATTTGGTTGGATTATTTTTGTATTGAAAGTGACAGATGTCAGAAGGTGCCCAAGACTGACCCACGCCAAGTGACCCGTAAGTGGCCCTTATGACAGAAAGTACCCAAGTGAGAATGACATCACGAGTCCAAAAACTGTCACGCAGCTATAAATGGGTCCAGAACTGGCAGCATCTGTGTAATAATCCACATCTGTCTCATTGTGAACATGATCTCCTGTATGCTCACCACCATGTCCTTCGTGTCCATGCCCGTGCCCATGTCCATGACCGTGACCCTGACCGTGGCCATACCCGTGGCCATGTCCATACCCCGCACCGTAGCCTCCGTATCCTCCATAGCCTCCGTACCCATAGCCATATCCAGGTCGGGCCAAGGAGCTCAAGCCATGTCCGACCAGCATTCCCCCTAGAGCTCCGGCGGCGGCCGCCCCTGCTACCTTCCCAGTGCTGTGTCCCGAGGAGCTTCCAGTGTGGGCTGGTGGGGCACGGTAATGTCCACCGCCTCCTCCCCAGCCAGCACGACCGGAGCTGCTGCCGCCCCATCCTCGGCCTCCTCCGCGCCCGAAGCCCCCACCCCGACGAGACTGGACCGCTGGAAACATCACCGTCAGGAGTAACAGGCAGTTCATCAACGTGAAGATTCTATATTGGGAGAACATGCTGGAAGATGCTGTGAAAACACAAGGTCAGAGGTTGACTGAATCCACGTCTGGTAAGCAAACTCTGTGAAAGCTAAACATAGTTCAAAAAACCAATCAGTCTTTGACTCATCGCTCCCAATGAGATCTGTCTGATTAGTGGACACAGAGGGCACAGCGTCAGGAGGAAGGATATAGAGAAAGCCAATAATGTCAAGAAAGGGAAATTAGAGAGGTCTTGTTTTCTTATTGTCTATAGGGTCATATCTGATCCTGTGAGAAGAAAGAAAACCCTTTTTGAAATAATCCTGTTGGTTATTGGCTAATTTTATGCATAAGTTTAATATATTTGAGAGACATATCTGTTTTTAAAACAAGGGAAAAAATAATTAAAGATATGTCCAAAGCAGATCTTTTAAGTATGTTTATATGTAAAATGTAAAAGCCTGCACTCAATGTCCTTTTTGAGAAAGAAAAAAAAAATTACAGAGATCATACAAATACCAAAGTGTCCATGCAGTGACTAAATGCTATCAGTATGGCTTCATCATCATCAGAGTTTATATATGAATCCTCAAAATTGTGGACCAGTAATGTGTGTGTGTGTGTTATACACATAAATCTGAAAGTCTCTTTGCTCACAAAGTCTGCATTTATTTCTAAAGCATTTATTAACATTAGTTAATGTTAAATGCAATGTTTATTAATAAATGATTCAAATCAAAAGCAGTATCTATTCATAAAATGTAATAGACATGCGATAGCATGGACCAACAATAAACATTTAACAATAAGTACATTAACAGTAAGAAATAAATAGTTCATATTTGTTAACATTATTTTAATGTTAAGTGGAACCTAAATATATATATATTTTTTTGGTATCATTTTGAAAAAAAAAAAAAAAAAATTTCAGCTTTAAAATCAATTATCGTCAAATATTATTAAAGTTTATTTATTTTTTGACTAAATAAATGCAGCCTTTTAAATATGTATATATATATATATACATATGTAGTTTGTGTGTACTGTAAATATATACTTTTTAAATTATTTATTTATGTATTTGGAATACAAGACAAAATAAGGAAATTATTTAAAAGTTCTGTACTGAACTTCTCTTGAAGTTCTCTGTATATTATGATGTCATTGAGCAGTACATGATCTTTTCAGAATCTAGGGCGCCAGTCTGGGAGCTTTAAAAGGTAATCTGGTATTGCTCAAGAATATTCTGACCCCTGCATCATTCGCTCAAAAAGACACAGAGACGATGCTCATTCTTCAAATCATTCAATGATGAGGCAAACTTTACCACAAGGTCACTATCACCCCAAGATGACCCTAAAATAATGTAAACAGCACTGAAATGCAAGTAAAAAGCTAATATTTTATACCATTATCTTCATATTGCATACATGTATTAATTTAACACCCTTAGAAAATAGAAATAAACCGTAATACAGCGTTATACACCAGAATATCACACACTGGTATGTTATTTTCCAGTTAGATACTTTTCTTCATTGATCCTAATAGAATAGTAATAATATTAATAATAATAAACTAATAATATTAGGCTACATATTCTTATACAATCTTGTTGAAAAGTTGCGTTCATCCAAAAGAGGACATTGACTTACATTGAATTGGTATGTGGATGAAATGTATTTTGGAAGGTTCAGGATGACTGTCCAGGTGTTGTCGTCCTCTCTTGTCTGCTGCTCTTGAATGGATGAGAGTTTGAGACAGAGCTCACACAAGTACACGTACACAGAGGCATTAACCGACTGCTGCTCATTCTCTGATTGGTTGAGTGAATGAACTTACGTCGGCCCGTCTCACTGGCACAGGATCAGAACATCGCTCTAATCCATCAACAGGATTAAGACAGTCTATGGATTTGACAAACGTCTTTAGGCCCAGGGGTCATACTGTGGGGTCGGTCATGTGGCGACTGTATTTCTCCATGAGCTCAGAGATGTTGGTTAGGTAACCCACCTGCAGAACAAATCATGTGGAAGACCGCTAAATCTGACATTCACGCGCTCATTTTCTTAGCTGCTAGGTTGTGCTTGAAAAAACAAACGGACACTTTATACGTTTCCGGGGTTTTTAGAAGCAGGCGTCGAAGGGCTATAGTTGGTGAATACAATCCCAAAAAAAGTGCATTTCTGAGTTTCCAAAAGAGGACACAATTATAGAAGGATTGGAAAATGTCAAATTTGCCGTCACTCAGTGTGGTAAAAATGACCCACACAGCGGCACTAACTAGTTTTGTGAAATTGAGAAAAAAAGGTAATAAAAATAAAATATATTGTTTAATATAAGTTGTTTTTTTTTTTTTACTAGATATAACTTTGAAACGGCTTGACTGTATCCAAAACAGTGAAAATAAATGCAAAAATATTTTAATTAGTGCTTATACGCTTTTAAACGGCATACTTCATACTTGATGTACATTTATAACAAAATTTGAGATTATGCACACTTAGTTATATTTCAATGTTAACTCTAGATGTAATGCATAATATGTTTGTATTTTACTAGATGACCCTAGTAGCACATTACATGTAGAGCACACTGGATGTAGTTCATACTGTATTCTTAGACTAGTGGATATTATAACGCTCTTAGACGAGTAGAAAGTTTGAATAAAAAACCCTTTTAACGTCACTGTTGATTTACTTAATGCATCCGTGCTGAATAAAAGTATTAATTTCTTTCTAAATTATATCAGTCTCATCCCAAACAGTAATGCATTATCTATATATTTATGCAGTAATTATCCTTCAACCTCTATGAACAGACATATTTGACAGGTGTAAATAAGACATTTTCTGATGATAACATTTTATTTAAATATAATTATCACCATCTTCTCAGTTTTACAATCATATAAACACATGCCAGATGAAATATCAAAAGTATGACAACACAGAGGCCAGACATGTAAATGAGAGTCTAACCGTAAAAGAAAAATACGAAGCTCTTTTTCTACAGCCATGTTGTCCTTCTTCTTCAGGTGCCCAAACATGCATCCTAGTCACACTAACTCGCTCAAACATCGTTCACATATTGAGATGCTATGATCCCTTGTGCTGCTTCACCCCGTTTCAATCATCCTTTAAATCTGACTTTGCTCTTCGCGTTCTCGAGAGATTTTGAATCACCGTCTAAAAGAGACGTTGGTCTAATGGAGTGTAATCAGACTGTAACGGTAACAGGTTGGCTCAGACCGCATATATTCTCAAAACATCCAACATGTAAAGTGATCAGTCGTCACCCCAAACCAAACAAACAACACTTGTGTTTATCTTTGTTACTTGTGCTTGTCTTTATAATTGCTCTTTCCAGTGATTACTGGATCATGAAAGTCCCTGGTTTAGTGGAATGTGCTTTTATATTATTGTACCTGCATGTGATTCCCTACAGCACCAGAGAAAAATATACAAAGAACGTTCATATATCCGTATGTACCATCCATCTTCACTGCTCAGCTAATATCAATGCATATTAGTGGTTAATAATCATTTGGAACTGATGAAATTCTGTCTGGAAATCCACTGATCGATGAAGAGGGGAATGTGTTCGTCACATACAGGTGGAGCCTTCTGGTAAGCACTGGAGCTGCTTCTCGATGATGCACCGCAGATACTTGTATCTGTTCAGAAAGACACGCAGGGATGATTAAATCACAAAGAGCAAAATTCATTGAAAATGGTTCTGACTGTCACGTTGTTTTGGAGGTCTCCAAGTGAAACTGGTGTTTTTCCCTGCCTGCTGCACTAGACGTCACAGCTTAGGATAGTCTCTAGTGAAGGGCTTGTGGCTGTGTGTCTTCTTGTGGAACCATTAGCCAATTAACATTGTCATGACATCATTTTCAGTGGCGCTTGAGTCCACAGTCACATGGCATTTAGGCTCAAAAGACCTGGCAGCAGACTTCGTGAGCCATAAAGAGCAGCAATGACACATTAATAAATCACAGATTTTCTGTAAATGGCAATATATATATATATATTTAGTTCTGTCAAACGATTAATCACATCCAAAATAAATTTGTGTAATTATATGCATGTGTGTATTGATTATGTATATATAAAGACACATACAGTATATATTTTGAAAATATTTACATACACAGAAACATATTTATATTAACATATAAATATAATAAGTTAGAATCGTGACAAAATCCTCTTAATTTTACAAACTTTGTCATTGATTTGACTATTTTGCAAGTCGTCTGAGCAGTTCAGACAAACTAATTTGGCTTTTTTATAAAAACAAAGCCTTTCAAGGTAACAAAGTATAAAATAAAGAAGGGCAGATATTTAGGCCAAAATAAGCAAAGATAAAAATCGTTGTCATTTTATCTTTGTTATTTGAATAGACACACATTACAAAGAAATATAATATGAATAAAACAAACCGTGCTTTTATTTTTGCAGTATTGAAATAACAAACATGAAACACTACATACTTCTACACTAGCTCCATCATTTACTCTCTCTCAGCTCGTTTTCATCTGAAGGATAAAATTCAAAGTATTCAATGAGGACCAGCTACTGTTACTCAGAATATCTTATTTTGTGTTTAGCACAAGAAAGAAATGAATACAGGTTTGGGAAAACATAAGTGAGTAAATAATGACACAACTATCATTTTTAAGTGAACTATCCCCTAACAAGCGGCGCGTGTTTAGTTCTGTCCCTTTAAGAGCTGCACGCATCTAATATACTGACACGGTTTTTTGATTGTTTATTTTTCCTTTAGACACAAGCACCTGTGTTTAACGCTGTGTGTTTGTGACAGTATTACCACAATCACATGTGATAAATATCTTAGTTCAGTAATTAGGCATTATTTGACAGGCTTTTAGTGCGCGCGCTTCAGGTGTCCGCGCTGGAAAAGCACATGTGGACAGCACACATATCAAATGTTTAATCCGCAAGACTTTAATGCTAATAATGTACTTCTGTGATTGCGTGCAGTTGTTTTACACGTCACTCTCTCACTCACTCAACCCGCACAAGCACTGTAGTCTCATGAGGAAACGCAGCTTTTTGATATACATTTTTTTCTTGTTCCCAAATACAGTATTTGTTCGAAATAATTATTTGTAAAAAACATGTTATTTGCATTATTTAATGAATTCGGGTTCGGCTCCACCCCAAATATATATATATATATACAGTGAGATCAGTAAGTATTTGATCACCCTGTAATTTTGCAAGTTCTCTTACTTAGAAATCATGTTGGGGTCTACAATTTTCAGCATAGGTGCATTTCCACTGTGAGAGACAGAATCAAAAAAGAACCTGATCTGGAAATCACATTGTATGATTTTTTTTAAACAATTTTACTGTGTCAAATAAGTATTTGATCACTTTCTAATCAGCCAGATTTCTGACCCTTAAAGACCTGTTATTTAGCTTTTAAATAGTCCAGCTACACTCTGCTCATGATTCGAAATTAGCAGCAGCTGTTTGAGGTCGTTATAAAGACACACCTGTGCACCCCACCATCAGCCAAAGTCTAAACCAAAGAGCTGACAAAAGAGAAAAAATTGTAGACCTTCACAAAACTGGAAAGGGCTACAGGGAAATGGCCAAGCAGCTTGGTAAAAAAAAAAAGAACAACTGTTAGCGAAATTGTCAGAAAACGGAAGAGGCTAATGATGAATGTCAGTGTCCCTCGGACTGGGGTCCCATGGAAGATCTCTCCTCATGGGGTATCAGTGATGCTAATAAGGGTGAAGAATCAGCCCAGAACTACACGGGAGGAGCTGGTCAATGCCGTAAAGTGAGCTGGGACCATCATTTCCAAGGCAGTAGTACTGATAGTAATCAGTAATTCACTAAGATGTCATGGTTTCAATTCTTGCATCGCACAGAAGGTTCCCCTGCTTAAGTCCGCCCATGTCCAGACCCATCTGAAGCTTGCCAGGGACCAGGTTGATCCAGAGGAGTTATGGGAGAAAGTCCTGTGATCAGATGACACCAAAGTAGAACTCCATTCGCCGTGTTTGTAGGAAGAAGAATGATGAGCATCATCCCAATAATACCATACCTACAGTAAAGCATGGACAAAAACCTCCTTCCCTCAGTCAGAGCATTAAAGATGGGTTGTGGCTGGGTCTTCCAACATGACATTGACCCAAAGCACTCAGCCAGAAAAAGCAAGAAGTGGCTCCGTTAGAACCATATCAAGGTTCTGGAGTGGCCTAGCCAGTCTCCAGACCTAAATCCAATTGAAAATCTTTGGAGGGAGC
>JAUMHI010000425.1:0-13340 GCA_032359435.1 Enteromius unitaeniatus | reverse complement strand
GTAGAAACATCCAGAGCCACCGTGTACAGGCGTGTGCAGGAAATGGGCTACAGGTGCCGCATTCCCCAGGTCAAGCCTGCTCTATTTAATAATTCTGCACTCAGAATTATTAAATAGAGCAAAACACTACTTTAAACAAGAAAATAAAAACATTAATGTTTTTGAGTGTAGTGTACTTAAGACAACTTAACACGACTGGCCAGTGAACAGTTCCTCTGTCAGAGTAAATGTTACACTACTAGTGATGTTGTTAAACAAATTTTGTGAGAATCACGTTCAAATAATCAGCCACAGCTGGCTCCACATTTTCTCAATCAACCTTATCTGAATTACCCAATCAGATACATTTACTTCCGCTTTAAATAGGCCCGTTCTCCAACCTTATGCATCTCGCTTTTTGCATGATCTCGTCTTGTACGCCCCTGCTGACAAGCCAAGATGTCCCAATCTGAGTATTACTCCTAGCAAGAGCCTGAAGAACAAGCTGCTCTCAGGAAGGCATTATCCCTGTCTGTTCGGCCCAGGAGGGCACTATCACTGACTGTTCAGCCCAGGAGGGCATTATTCCTGTCTGTTCGGCCTAGGAGGACGTTATCACTGTCTGGTCTGCCCCGGATGGGGTTCCCTGTGTGTTTTTATCTGTTCCATGTGCTTTTCTGTTTTGTTTTCATGCCGTTCCCTCATGTGTTCTGATTGTTTTTAACCCCGCCCCTGTCATTAGTGTTTGATTCTCCGCCGGCTGTCTTTGCCAGGTGTCCTGTGTTCAATGTTGATTAGTCTTTGTATAAATTCACGCCCCATGTCTTGTATCTTTGTCTGTCGATAATGTTGCTTCATGGTTTATGTTCGCTTATGGTTTGTGTCGTTTGCGTTTGCTTAATTCGTCTCTTTATGTTAAATAAATGTCTTCTTGTAGAGAATTCCTGCCTTCCGAGTCTTCCGTGCCACTGAAGCAGCTTACTTCACGCTTCACCACAGCAGCTACAGCCGGAATTGTGACAAATATAAACTACTACTATTGAATATATAGATGAGCTCTTAAAGAAACTATGAAACTATGATCTCTGGCTAATACTGAAAGATATAGTAAGGTACAAGTAAGGGAAGCTATATTAAGAGCTATATATCTGTTGAAAGGTAAATATATACATCAACATGCAATGTGCCTGTGATAACATCACTTGTGGAGTAATACAGGAAGCAGAACAGGTTACATTTGAGATCAGATATACATCTGTCCTCTGGCACATTGGGTGGGCTTTTTCATGGAGAACAGCTGGAGGCGGGCCATAGCAGATTACCTCAAGGTCAGGAATCACTTCAAGACAGTACCTATGCCTTAATTCCTTGAGACTTGCAGAGAATGAAAAACAAGTCATCTATACTGTGTGTGAAAATGCTAATCTTCTAAGTAAATGTAAAATACCTCTGGCTATAACAGATTATTGTGGCAGCTTTAGACCACAACACTCAAGATGACATGCTGATATATGGGTCTAATGAATGGCAAGTACATTATGAAAAGCTCAATGATCACCTGTAGATTCATTTTAAGACCTCAAAATAATTTATTTGCAGAAAGATGCTCACTGCTGGATTTTATAGAAGCAATTCACAGAGAAAAAAAAGAGAAGAAAAAACGTTTGTTTTACAAACAAGAGCTACAAAAGATAATACAGAAACAAAGCGTTTAAGGTGGAAAACCTCAAGTCACATGGTCCGCATATGTGAAATAACCATAAAATCGTCATAATCATTCATAAAGGATTAATTTATAACATGACACAGGATATAGGATGATATCAGAATTTCACTCCCAGCTATTGCTATATGTTTCCGGATTTCATTTTGAGAACAAAAGGGAACACATGGATATTATTTATTATTTTTATGAGGTCAAAAGGGCACATATAAATATAAATTATTATTTTTTATGAGGTCAAAAGGGCACATATAAATATCAATTATAATTTTTTTATGAGGTCAAAGGTCAAGGCCATTAATCTTTTTGTCATAAGCACCCGTCTATTCCTCTCTGACAGATGGTAGGTTTAGGGGCAGGGGTTGGGTTACGTGCTGTTAAATGTGTAAAAAATTTCATTTAAATAAAACTGTTTTGACGGATTACATTGAAAAGTCACACACATATATGCAATAATGCTATTGTTTTTACCCAATATATCCTTTAATTATGACGAGAAAAAAAAAAAATTCTAACAATAATCATAATAATTGCCACACGCAAGTAACAAGAGCTTCTCTGCCTCACCTGTAAATAGCAAATCATAATCCGCCTGCAAATTAAGCCTTTATTTAGTTATTTTGATCACTATATGTTTTTTTTTTCAAAACATTTAACAAGTTTCCTAAACTCTTAACATGGTTAGCACAACATCCGTCTTTGTAGGCTATGCAATTAACACATTTCTGGTTGCTTTGATACAAAATGCATACAGTTAACACCAATTTAAAATGCTTGAACTTTTTTTACACACAAGCTCAACCAAGACAAAACAATGTAATTTTACAGTCAAATTTACAAATGCTTTCACACTGTATGTCAGAACAGATAACATCATGTTCTAAACGTAACTTACATAGGCTAAAGTCAAAGTGAATAGCTGTTCATATTGTGAATTGAAACACAAATATATTCCCTGTATCTAGGAACCACACTGAGTTGTTGAGGTTTTTCCAATCACATGATCATATGTTCTAAAATAGGACTCTTTGGGCTGACCTTGTGTGGAAAAAGAATAATATAGAGCTACACAAAAAAAGAAAGAAAGAAAGAAATGCACGAGGGAGAGGAAGACGAGTACCAGGAAGAGTGGGACAAGGGATTGGAGTGGGGAAAGGTAGAGGGAGAGTTAGAATGTGTGGTGGCGTTCAAAGAAAGACCAGAGAAGATCAGATAAGACAAACACCTATAAAAAATATAGGTTAAAGCGAGATACGTAGAAAGGGGAAACAGGAGTATTTATAGGGAAGGAAAAGGGATTTGATTGGAGCTAGATTAATGACCGGCTGATTAGGATGATGGGCTGCCAGTCGTGCGTGATGAGTTTGTCCAGTGATCCTCTCGAAATTATGTTATTATGAAACATTCACAACTTATACCTGTATCCTGCACCTGTTGCTATTTGCACTCCTGGTTAGACCTATACTGCATTTCGTTGCCTTATACTTGTACATGTGTAATGAAAATAAAGTTGAATCTAATCTAATCTTATCTAAAAAAAATGCTACATTGGATGAAAGCAGTTGAGTTGAGCCTCCATGGTGGACGAGGTGTAATGTGGAAATAAGATTATGTCAAGACTTAAAGGAACATGATCTGAAACAACAATGGCCAGATATTCTGATTTAACGACATGGGAAATTAAAGAATTAATAAAAAAAAAAAATAATAATAATAATTAATAAAAATATGTCTATATGCCAGAGCATGTTGAGGTGTCATGCGGGATGTTCTGATTGAGTCGGGCATTGTGGTGTATCTGAGGTAAAACAAAACAAAAATATATAAATGCTGTTCAGTTTCTTGCTCAAACTGATTGTTTTGTGTCTTTAGACAGCAATGTAATGTCACAAACAGCATTTAATTTGGATTTGTCTGGATTTTTCTCTCAAAGATTGTGTGCCCATGGACTTGCATTACATGACTGACAGAGTGCAAAGGTTTGAGATACATTATTGGTATCTGGCAATGTCCGCATATGTGCATAGCATTCAGCATTACAGTTATCACAAATCAATATTTATTAATATTATTGTTACATTGTTTTATTGAAATTTCACAAATAAATATTTTTTTATTAGTTTTATGACTGTGAAAAGTTGTCTATTTGTGTCTCATTTCAAATTACTGCAGGTAGTAACATTTAGATCACAGGTACCATTAAACATTTTGCTTTTAACTAAACTTACTTACACTACCTCTTAACCTTTTTAAATCATATTTCTGTGACTGATAAAAATATTCTGTATATGCATAATTTGCAACTAAACTGGCTATAACTTCTAAAAATAATGAGATAATTGCAACAAACTTTATATAAATACTGTATGTAAGAACTCAAACTGTGGTCACACAAAAAGTGTGGTTATGGCTATGAAACTAGTCTAATTGACTAGGAAATTCATACGCAGTGTGCTGTGTCCAAATTATTACAGCTGTCTATGAGGACATTTGTGTATCTGGAAAATCATGGTTGCCAACAGCCAATGAACTGAGTACCTATAGACATGGCTAATGAAGGCTGATTGGAATGAAACTTGTTGAGACTGTCTGACTAATGGCCCAACAGATCTGTGACAAATCTGAAAGAAATTGGCCATCATGCATCTTAACTCATTCTAAACAGCTTTGCCTAGGACCACTTCTGTCAATCAAATAGGTTGTTAAATATTGAAGATTTTTAAATAAATAAATTATTTTGCATTCTAGTCCTAGATTTTTCGTTCAAGCCTAATAAAATACACTACAGTACAATTTCTAGGTCAAACAATTAAAGAAAATGTTGAAGTTTTGTGTTTGGATATCTATAACACAGTCCTTTAAAATATAGGTGTGCCCAAATATATCCAAAAGCCTATAAACACTAAAAGAAAACGTCACAAAATTAGGCAAACACAGGAAGCCTATGATTCTAAAGAAGCATGCCAACTTTATGGAGGTTGTGCTATAGGTTTCGCCATCACAGTTATAAAGATTCAAAATATTATTATTATTATTTTTTTTTATTTTTTTTTTTTTCAAATGAAATTTAGTATGCATTGCAGTGTGAGTTATATAATAAATACTGCAATAGAAAATAGCTGTTATGGTTTTAGAAACAAATCCTTGACTAGAATATTGCAGCACTTTCCACTGTAATAAATGTACATGGAAACGCCAAGTTATAACTATTCTTTACACAAGCCTAAAGAAATCTGGCTTGTAAAAAAATGGGGCAAGAATATTAATAATCCCAGGAGTATTTATTTAATTTTTATTTGCATTGACTGATCATTAGCATCCTGTTTTCTGTGCTCCATTAGCGTTACATTATTTTCTAGCTGTCTTTACTTAAATTAGCAGTAAACGCCAACAACACCAGTTCAATAAACCACCTGTGGATGTATTTTTTTCTTTTTCAATTCTCCATCTCATTAAAACCAATGCTTTCAATTACTTGCCCAACCCTATATAATCCTTGTCTAATTTTTCTAAACAAACCTGCAGCTGCTGCTTTCTACTGAAACCCTGCATTTTAAACTTCACAAACAGATTAAAGGCATAATCAATAAAGCCACTGAGTTTTAGTTAAACTTCCACATATCATCCCCATCACAAATGATTTTATCACTGTGTTTCCATTTCATTGGCCGTGAACCTTTTCTTCCCTTAGTGTCACATCTGATCAATTCTGGAGTTATGGGCCAGTGCTCAAGTGTTCTGGCCACTCATAAAGATTCACTTAATGGATTTGTCCATTGGCACAAAAACCACAATCGAATCTGACTCATTTGCTGGGAAGTTCCTTATCTGAAATTATCTTTTGTTTACATATGAACCTGTCAGGTTTAGCACCACCTGAAATGCTTTGGAATGTGACTGATCAAAGACAATCTCTCTGCTGAGCGACCTCTGGCTGGCAAGTTGGCACACTTTCAAAAGCACAAGTTCAGTATTTCACCTGAAGCAATATTCAAACATGCTCAAAACCAGAGGAAACCTTTAGGAAAAGGACACTTTAGCATAACTTTAAACACAGTAGGGAACAACAGGGCTTAAACCTCACCTTACGAAAAAAAAATGTGCTATTCACTGCAGCTAAAATGCATAATTGCAGACAAAACATTGAACATTAATAGAGTACTCAATCAAGTTGTTTATTTTGTTTAAAAATCTTATAACAGACTTATAAATCTTATAATCTTATGTACATGGAGGGGTGGGGTAAAAGACTCACCAGCATGGGGTACACAGTATTGATACTGTACAAATGCTTCAGTTAAAGTAATGTTTTCAAAAAATGTCTAAGTTAATACTTTACTAAACATTACAGTATTGCAGTTTAAATTCATATTAATTTGAATTTGTTTTGCTCACCATCAGGCAAACCAAGGGTTTGGAGTTTATTTTATTTCATTTTTTGTTTGTTTGTTTGGTTGTGCCCTCACCAATGGATCCTCTGCAGTGAATAAGTGCTGTCAGAATAAGATTCCAAAAAGCTTATAAAAGTATCCTAATAATCTGGGCCTGGTCTCATGAAAATACCTATAAATAGTATGCCAAATAAAAATGTAAACTTGTATCGATATGCAAAAAAGGACTTTGGCATTTATATGCCACACACATGTTGGAGTGCATATAATACACAGTGTTCATGTGCATACAGTATTATCCGAAATCTGTTGCCATTCATATCATATGCAGTTTTCACATAAACATGATTTGCATCTACCCCACAACCATAATCCTACACATAGCATAACATATCCATGCCAAAGTCCATTTTTGTCCATAAATATAAGTTTTCATTTTTATTTGGTGCACTATTTATATGCACCAGAATAATCCACTTTATTGACACAAATTCACAAAATCAGTTTAATTTGGATCAGGAGAGAAATAAGCACAGATTTAGCACCGGTTATAAATGAAAACAGTACAAAACAGCTCTAAAAATATAAATGTTAAAATGGCCTATTGATGGTTTTGTTGTTGTTACAAATGTAGTTTTAGCCAAAAGTTATTTGACCTGAGGGTGCCCAGAAAGATCATGGACTATGCGTAGTTAAACTACAGACAAAAAAAGTGTCTACAAACAAAAGTCCATAATAAAACCTGAGTCAACATTGGCTTGGCTTTTTAATGATGCCAAAGAATGCATTAATATTAGTATTTGAAAGTATTTTTTCAGCTCTGACTGGCTGTTTTACAGTGTGGCTATATTTCAATACTTTCCCTCGCAGTTACACTGTTGGGAAATTATACTGTATGTGGGCATTAGGGAGCTGTTATCTTGTTTCAATTTCACTTTCGAGATTTGCGATAGCATGAACTTTGTTTATACTATGGAGCACCAGTACATAAAACATATTTTACCAGATCAGATGCTTGTCAGTGGTGCTCAGGATCTGTAAATCATTTGCCTTCATCCTCAAAATCTCTTCTTACTCTGTTTATGTGGTAAATGAGTGTTATGTACTGTAAGTAAAATGCTACTGCTAACAAGCTAACCATTTCCCTTTTAGTGGCTTGCGTTATTTTATTAGAACACTTTATTTGCTTTATTAACGTTTATTTCAATTACATTTTCGTTAATGTCCTTTCTTGTTTCTTTACAATACCTGTAGAACTTCTGATGATTGGGCTTTGTAGGTTTGGCTGACAGCAGGCCTAGACCATGGAAGGGTATATGTTATGTAGAACATGGGTGTACAGATTCTGACTGTACATAGTCATAGTCTGTGTTATATTCTGATTTGTCTTTTTCTTGCAGGAGATTTATATAAGTTTTATAAAATTTATATATATAAAATATATTTATTTGAGGCTCATTGTATGTCATGTCCATGTACAGAACAGTTATTATTTAACTATGCTAAGGTAAATGCAGTTTTTCATTCAATGGCATCTTTAAGAGATGTTGAGAAATGTCTCGGTTACGTATTGTAACCCTCGTTCCCTGAAGAAGGTAACTGACGAATAGGAATCTTGCTTCGAGATATCCAATCTACTCCGCGTGTATTAAAACACGCCAATGAAACTGGCATACGCTGATTAACATCCAGCTGCAGCCGATGGCAGCGCGGGTATAAGTAGGCAGCAGATTAAGCGTTCATTAGTTTTTTGCTGAGGAAAAACGGTACAGATCCATGGCGATGGGACGTGATGTCTCCGTTCCCTTCTTCAGGGAATGAGGGTTACAATATGTAACCAAGACGTTCCCTTTCAGTCGATCACTCCGAGTCACGTCGGTGACCAGCGAATAGATATCCCTACCAAAACAGCATGGAAGCTGCCCCTTCCAGCGTCGAGTGGGAGTCTCCCAAGCCTCCAGTGTTTGGCCTCTATACTGGGACTAGGACCACAGGAAACCAGTACTGCACTACCTCAGTGACTGGAGCACTGAGACGTGTAGGAAGATGTACGGAAGTCAGCGTTCCTGTAGAAGGTTAAGACAGATACTCACATATCATGAACTTTCAATGCATATGGAATGAACCCTCATGACGGCGAAACCTGGGGGACACGTTTTTTTTTTTTTTGTTTAACCACGAATACCACATGAGGTCCTCAGGGGGTATCACTCAAGGGGGCCCAGCCCTCTAGCGGTTCTCACAGGATTCATTCATCGAGAGCCTGGTGCCAGATGCTCTTCAACATCTGGCTGCTGACGGGGAAAGGAGGAACTCAACAGGGTCTGCAAATTTTGGACACTCTGGACAGCTTGTGTTTTGCCAAGCCGACTGAACTCGGGCCACTCCGTGTCACTACCTATTTGAGGTGAGAACACGGGAAGCAACCGGATCCATACCCAAGCTATAAAATCTAGCGAACGTGTTAGGGGTCGCCCAACCCACAGCTCTGCAAATATCTTCAAGCGAGGCGCCACTTGACAACGCCCAGGAACTGTTCTAGAAGGCTCACAGGGGGCAACGCATATTTGTGCAGGCCCCGCAGCCAGCTGTGTGCCAGGGAATCCCTGCCGGGGCTTCCGTCGGTCAAGGCGTAAAACAACTGGCATTGAGAGGTTTCTGGGGAGGCACACATGTCTACCTGAGTGGCTCCAAACATCTCCCACATCAGCTGGACCGAATGGGGATGTTGTCTCCATTCGCCAGGGATACCAGCTCGAGAGAGCTCGTCGGATGCCCTGTTGCAGTTGCCTGGAATGAGAACGGCGCAAAGCGACCTCAGATGGTTCCTACTCCATATGAGGTGGTGGCGGGCGAGCTGTGACATGGGACGGGAGAGTAGACCACCTTGGTGGTTGATGTACGCAACGGTGTGCTGTGTTGTCCGTACGGACTAGTACGTGAGTGCCCTGTAAGCGCTTCTTGAGGCGACCCAGAGCTAGATGTACTGCTAGCAGCTCGAAGCAATTGATATGCCAATGCAGATGAGGTTGTGTGACCAAGTCCAACTCCATCCCGAGAGAAGAGATCCTCTGCACTGGACAGAGTTTTCTCTTCTCCCGGTTGACCCGAAGTCCCAACAGACTGAAGTGTAGTAAATCCAAGTCCCTGTGTTCGCACAACTGAGCCCGAGACTGTGCTAGTATCAGCCTGTCGTCGAGGTAGTTGAGAATGCGAACCCCTTGCTCCTTGAATGGAGTCAGGGCAGCCCCCGCTACTTTGGTAAACACACAGGGCGACGTGGAGAGCCCGAAGGATAGAACACGGTACTGATAAGCTTGGCCTTCAAATGCGAACCTCAGGAACAGCCTGTGGAAGGATCGAAACATGAAAGTATGTGTCCTTCAGGTCTATTGCTGCAAACCAATCGTGGGCACGGATGCACTCGAAAATGCGTTTTTGCATCAACATCTCGAACGGGAGCCTGGAGCGGGGGGATGGAGAGCTCACGTCCTGAGAGCAGTTCACGTCATCCCTGGGTCGCCCGTCCACTGCCCGCTTGCATTCTTTCGCTTACCGCCAGATGGGCTGGGTGGCTGCTTACCGCCAGATGGACTGGGTGGCTGCCCGGCAGCCCACGGTAGGGATGCACCGATCTGGATCGGCCGATATGTTTGAGCATTTTGTGATAATGAACATGGTTTTGCGCAGCTCGTCAGTGAACAACGGCCATGTGTAGTATATACGGCTCAATTTTAAATCACGCACCTGATGGAATTTACCGCTGATTACAGGACCGCTTTACTGACAAAACATGTAAACATATCGACTGATCCGGAAGCTCCGAAGCAAAAAGCTAATGAACGCTTATTCCTGCTGCCTACTTATACTCACGCTGCGATCAGCTGCAGCTGGATGTTAATTAGCGTATGCCAATTTCATTGGTGTGTTTTAATACACGTGGAGTAGATTGAACATCTCGAAGCGAGATTCCTATTCGTCGGTCACCGACGTGACTCGGAGTGACTGACTGAAAGGGAACCAGAGATTTGAATAGATTGAAAGCCACCCTAAAAGGCTTCTTTTGTAGTTAAAAGGCAAGGTATTTTATTTAACTAAAAGACAGCCATGAAGCACTACGTGTTACATGAGTTAATTATTTTAGCTATGTACAGGATCATTTCATTATTGGTTGTGCTGTTTCTTTTTTTCTTTTCTTTCTGTCTTTCTTTTAAGCATGGACTGTGTAAAATATAAGCCTAATGGGTCACCAAATTACTGTCTTTATCTGAAGAAAACAGTGAACTCTTTCCATCTAAACCCACCTTATGTACTGATTTAGAGCAGAGAACTATTAAACACATCAATGCTTCTAATTTTAAACTTATAATAACTTGAATAATAACCGGGTTATTGTAACAAATGATCAGGGAAGCAGTCGGATCCAAGTGCAGAG
Organism: Enteromius unitaeniatus; assembly: GCA_032359435.1. Taxonomy (NCBI): domain Eukaryota; kingdom Metazoa; phylum Chordata; class Actinopteri; order Cypriniformes; family Cyprinidae; genus Enteromius; species Enteromius unitaeniatus. The sequence goes on along the minus strand of JAUMHI010000425.1, from coordinate 2,812 downwards.
TGTTTATTAGAAACTGACAGGAGAGTAAACAGGCTGAGGTCGACAACGGCAGACAAGATTGTAGGAGGCAAAACCAAGAGAGAGTCCAGTAAATAAAGCAATAAGTCAGGCGATCAATAAACAGAGTCCAGGGGGAAGAAAAGAGAGTCGTAATCCAAAAGGCAATCGAGGTCGGCAACGAGAATCCAGGTAAACAATACAAATACAGAAAGAAAGGGGAAAACGCTTACAAGGGTGGTACAAGACACACGCAATGATGAGTGGGGAATTCGGGGGTATATATACAGGGGTTCATGACACGAGAGGGGCGGAGAACATATCAGTTACTAGGGCAACACATGAGGTGGGTGGAGACAGGGAGCACAGGTGACAGAACAAACAGGTCCTTTTCAAAAAAATTTGCATATTATGATAAAGTTCATTATTTTCTGTAATGTACTGATAAACATTAGACTTTCATATATTTTAGATTCATTACACACAACTAAGGTAGTTTCAAGCCTTTTATTGTTTAAATATTGATGATTTTGGCATACAGCTCATGAAAACCCAAAATTCTCAAAAATCAAAAAAAATTAGCATATCATGAAAAGTTTCTCTAAACGAGCTATTAACCTAACCTATTTTTTTGAAAAGGACCTGTACATGGAGTGGAAAAATACAGACATACAACAAGGAGGCTGGAAGTGCCATCCCCTAAATTAGACTGGCAGATCATCACAGTTATATTTACATTTTAAATTTATATTCGTGGAAACAGACTATGAAGTCTCATTCTGAATCAAAGGATTCATGAAATGCACTTTGAATTAACTTTTTAATTGAAATTATTCACTTACTTGTCTAAAAAAAGGATTTATCATAACATTATTTATCATGATTTATCAGAGAAATAAGCCAAATAAGAGATTAAAACCATCAGCAGCAATTGTGTTATAACAGATACTATTTCTGTCAAGTGTGCACAAAAAAGGTAAATAGTAATAGAGAATAAAGTGGAAGTGGTAGTGAAAGTTCGCAAGAAAGAAAAAAAAAATCTAAAAGACATTGTGGCCCGGTTTCACAAACGGGGCTTTGCTTAAGCCAGGACTAGGTATTAGTTAAACTAAGATATTTAAGCTACTTTTACAAAAATGCCTTATAAGAAAATATTACAGGTGTGCAACAAAACATTGACTGTAACAAAGGAAACAGGGTTGTGCGGATCCATTTGCAAACTCTTTATTTTGAGTCAGGCTGGCAGGGTCAAGCAATCGCAAACTGAGCAAACAGGGAATATCCAGAATCATAAACGACAGTCCAGGCAACAATCAGGGCAGGCAGCAAACAGTCAACAAACCAGTCAACAGTCCAATATCTAAACCAGGAGATCAGACACAGAAAGGAATGCTTGGAAAAGATGCACTGGGTAATCAAGACCTCACAATATCTGTGAGTTTGGCTGAACTATTTATGTTGGAGGGAAGGGGTGAGGTGACAAGGAACAGCTGTTGTGAGTGATAGGACTACTGATTACAGACAGGTGAAAGAGAGAGATGAATTCTAAGATTTGGAGTCCGGGGTAAAGGGTGAGTAATGAATAGGATGCCATCTGGTGGGGGAAAGGGAAACTATTGTTGCATTGACATGTTTTAAGTATGTCAGAGCAAGATATTTTCATCTGAGAAAGCTCAAACATGCAATTTAGTCTAGGACTAGCTTAAGCCTTGTCTGTGAAACTGGGGGTGTAAGACATAAGAGAGGAGTAGAATGAAAGTGTCAAGAATTTACTGATGAGTTATCTTTCATTTTACGTTTCTGATTAGGCTGAGAGATGCGTTGATTTTGGGAAAAGTTTTGGGTATGCAATATATGATGACTCTTATCCTGTTAAATAATTTCACCAAGTACACAAGAGATCACTTGCATTCTTCCTTGCTACACTACATCCCTGCAATTACTGACAATGTCCATCCAGTTTATTGCAGTACAGCTGCTTGGGTTTGACCCACTTGTGCTCTCGCATCTTATAGGGACTCTCAGCAGTTGTCAGTTCAAAATGCCGGCAGCGCCTTCGCAGTGCCATGTGTAGACTGTTGCCCTTATTACTACAGTGTTTCGCCTCTTGGTCTTCTATACTCTTTGATGAGGATTAATGCATTAACACACACATATGCATCCAGTGAGCACACAAATACATACAAAAGGGCTCACTAAGTGGCGGTTCTACATTGAATTACTCCCTGGGTGAGACCCCCTCGAAGTTCTTTTTCGAAGGGCTTGTGCCGCCCCCCATGTGTCATGAAAAAATATTGCCCCATTCGCCAAATGAGCAGGTGTCACCCCTTTGCCTTAATTAACTTTTTATTTTTCTTGTGTGTTCTGTTTCACAGAACCAGCGCCTGCCCCGCTGCCACCGCCAAAGGTGGAGGATGATTTGCCGCCATGGCCCGACCCACCAGAGCTAATGGTGGAGAAGGACCTGCCGCCATGGCCCGACCCACCAGAGCTAATGGTGGAGGAGGACCTGCCGCCATGACCCGACCCACCAGAGCTAATGGTGGAGGAGGACCTGCCTCCATGGCCTCCTCCAGAGTCGGCTGCGCACCCTGTGCGCCCTCCAGAGTGCCCGCCAGTGGACCCACCTAATCCTCCCACTGGAAGTCTCCCCAAGAAAATTTTTTTGGGGGGGCAGTAGAGTAAAGATCCTGGAAAGGGTGGGCGGGAAGGGCGTCTGTAGCTGGACACCTGAGGTTCCTGACCCAGAGACTCCCGTGTTGCCATGGCCTGCTAAGGCCCCTGACCCAGAGACTCCCGTGTTGCCATGGCCTGC
>JAUMHI010000424.1:0-13341 GCA_032359435.1 Enteromius unitaeniatus | reverse complement strand
GTCTTTGTTAAATTTCTACACAAACATACTTCATTCTGTTTATTGAGGTACTTATTTGCTGAGCACCTGAATCCAATTGTATTTAACGGGAAAAGTATAAAAAGCACTGCTGTAATCAACACTATGCTCTTGCAGTGTGACCAGTCGGATGGAAAAAAATGCTAGAAGTCTTTCAAAAGTAACTAGAAATTTAAAAATAAACACGAAATATGCCAAAAACAGTCAAAAGAAAGGTTTTAAATCCAGAAAAAAGGCCTCAATCCTAGCTTTTACTGACACAAGGATTCAGTGAGCGTCAGGTTGCTTCTATCTAGATGTATTTCAAAGACAGAAGTTTTTAACAAACATGCATTGTTTTGTATTGGTGGTGTATTGGTGAGACTTACAGTTTTAAGAATAAAACCCAAAAGAAAGATTTTTCTGCTGTGGTCTCTTATTTTTTTCCATAGCTGTATGTATGTATATATATATATGTATATGTATATATATATATATGCCATATTTGCCATATTGATATAAAATCACATAATGTTGGCCAAATTGTGCAGCCCTACAAATAAACACAAATGGTTTTTGTTTGCTTGTTTGTTTTTTTTTCAACAAATCTTACAGTGTTGCCTGGTTGTCAACCATTCAGTAGTAAAAAATAATAATAAAGTGTTCTAAACCTTTCAAATAATTTTCAAGACCAAAACATGTTGATAAACTTCTGGTTGAGATGGCACTTAACCCCTAATTTTGCACAACATGATAAATATTTTTAGTTGATAAAATAAATAACGAAAAAACATTTAGTACTACAGATAAATTTCACCATGAACAACAATGAGAGCACTATTATGTATAATGTTTGACCAGTGCCACTCAGCCATATCAACATTCACTTTGATGGTGGAGTGACTCATTTCCTGGAATTGTCTGTCATGATGTTCCTGTACTTCGTATAAGAGCAGTGTTTAATCAAACCTCTGCATCTCCATCATGTTCTGCGCTATTAAGCAGTGCTTCAGTTGTGAAGTGCATATGGCTTTATCTGTATCTCATAATTGAGAAAATTCCTCTGGTTGCTAGGAAGCAGAAGCATTAGAGACCACAAAACTGCTAAAGAACTCTTAAGATAATCTCTAATGAGAAGTACAAGCACTCAACCACTATGCATATCCATAATGTCAATAAGATTACCCAGAAACACAGAAATGCAATTTCTAAAGAAACGTAGACTTCATTGAGACCTCAAGCTCTAATTAAAATCTTCTGTTGAACAGACAGGCAGGTGCTACAGTACATTATTTCCATAGTAAATGTGGCAGAATTCTCCATATTAGCAATACAGTAGTGGCAAACGAGGACGAGTGTTGTTTGTGTGGCGTGTTATAAGGCTGACTGGTGACCTACCTGACTGGGGTCGTGTGATAGCACTCTCGTACACAGGGATTCCCTCCCCCACATTGTTGAAGGCCTTCAGTGTGATAACGTAGTGCGAGCTGGGATCTGGCAGGGAGAAAGACAATCATTTAGCTAATCAAGCCCGCAGCTCCTCTGAGAGCTCCAACCATATTCATCATCCTAGCAGGGGTGCATATTTAAACACCATTACTGATTCAAGCTCTCGTGTAATTAGATGAATTACGAAAACTTAAATTATGCTGTTTCTTCTGATGATTATTTTTCTCGCTCCCTCAAATGTAATTACAATGGGGTGGAGAGAGGGGTAAGTACCTGCAATCCATTTACCCAGTTCTGTTTACTTTAACTCACTTTTAGAGGCAACAGAGCTATTTCTTATGCTACTTCAAGTTTGTCTGATGAAGGTGAAAAAGAATGGTTAGATAATAGTTCAATTACAGATTCAGATTCCACTGCGCTTCGGTGGATGATGTAGTTTAATGGTATTAAAGGATATAGTAATATGGTAAAACTGGATATCGTCACAATTAGCATAAGAAAGTTTTTTTGTTTTTTAATCTTGGTAATACCGAAGTATTCTTACTCTAAAAAACCTATAAAAATAAAAATATATACAAATTTATAAAAACTATAAAAATATTTTATGCAAATTTATGCCAATAAGCTTTATATCATGTTAGTGCAGTATTAAAAATAATAAGTATTAATATTTTACTATTATTGTAAAAGTATATTTGTATCATCATTTATAATTAATGTGCTTCAACAAAATAAAATGGTTCTTCATAATAGTAACTTCATAAAAAATATTTACCCCTAGAAATTATTTAATGTGTTGAATTAGCTGATGTATGGGTATGATGTATTTTTAAAATTAGCATTTGTAAAAAAAATCATTAATTGCGATTAATCACATCCAAAATATTTGTATTATGTATATATAATTGCAAAAATATGCATGTAAATATTTTAAAAAATATTTTATGTTAGATATATTTATTAGAGCCCGATATTAGGCATTTTCCAAACTATCGGTATAAGCATTTATAATGGTTTATGAGTTAAAACTCATAAATAACTACAAATAACTTATGTTAGGGAAATCTGTTAACGTTTTGTTGTGCATTTCTGAATATATATTATATATCGGAATATCAGTTTCATAATTTTAAAACCAACAAATATTTTTATCGATATCACCCTTCAAAACCCATTATCAGTCAGGCTCTAATATTTATATTTACTGTAAAATATAAGAAGATAAATATATAAATGTATATGCATGTAAATATTTGCAAAATATATGCTGTATGTGAGTGCATGTACATACACACATAATAAATATACACTACATACATTTCACAGCACTATAAATATTTAAATAAATATGTTTATACCTGAAATACATTTGATTCATTTTAAATATATTTTTATATTTTTTAATTTCATTTTATTTATTTATTAAATAAGTTACTGTTAACCATTATGTATCTGAAAATGTCTTTTCTGATTTTGTAATATATATTTTTATAAACAAAGAACGTTTTCAAAGCAGAATTATTATAATGAAAGATCTTACTCAAGTTCTCAATAGTGTAGTATCTCTGTTTGTAGTCCACTTTAATGGTCTGGGCGTGAGGGCTGCCGATTCCATAGGCGATGGTGTAACCCCTGACCACAATGTCCTGGTTCTCCGGAGGTGTCCAGCTCACTACAATGCTGTTCACAAGTGGCCGCACATGCAAGGAGCTGGGGAAGTCTGGCACAGTTGTCTCTGAAACCAAAGAACCAGCAAAATGACTCTTTATCTTTATATAGCACCAGCACTTATAAGATATCTGCCAATGTTTACCGTCCAGATCGCTCTCAAACGTCTCAGCAGTGACCCAGTCTGTGGCCGGACCCGTGCCATTGACTGTAATGGCAGACACTCGCAACATATATTCAGTGCCTCGCTGCAGACCTGAAAAATACAAGAAGAACTTCAATATAGGTGTCAGATTCAGTTCAAATTCGATTTGAGCTTCCTAGGATGTTCTGGGCGGTTCCTACTGTAGAGCGCCACTAGTTTAAATCACAAACCCTAAGTATGAGTAATAGTAAAAGTGAAGCACCATGTCTCAATCAACCAGTCAGCTCATTTCTCTGGAAAGAAACAGAAAGATGCTTCACAGCGCTTCACGGTTCTCAATCCATTTACCAAGACTAAATCGATAACCACCCCCGCATCATCATCATTGGCTCTGCTGTAAGACATACTGACCTACACGTCACAGCATTGCCTAGAGTGCTGATTTATAAAGGTCCGCACAAATTTGTATCATACTGGACTGACACAAACAACAATATGAGAACTGACAGATTCCAGAGGAGAAGAGCAAAACATTTCACATGTCTGATGCCACGGGCATATTCTGGTTTTCATAGATGAGGGAATGCCTGCTGTCTTTAAATAAGTCAGAGGAATATAATTGCTTTAAAATGTTAATAAGCGTCTGCTTAGTTAGAGTGTTGAATGCAGAGCTGTTCCTGCGGCCTTGTGGGAGATAGCAACACTCCACTTCAAGCCTTTGAACTAACAAACATCTCATCTCAACTCAACTGGAACAGAAAACAACCATTACGCTCTTTGATGCAAACCGCAGCATGACACTCACGAAGCTGCTGAAATCTATTTAGAATTTAATTCTCACTTTTGTTTCATTAATGGATAAGACTTGTGTCACTTGAGGCTCTCTTTTTTGCAGGCTCATCTATTCTGTAACGTCTGAGAAATATATTTTTCCAGAGTCGTTGGTGGGGTTCACACAGCAGCTCAAAAGCACTGCTGTACAAGTGTAAGAACAAAATTTACTGGTTTCAAAAAAAATTTAGCAACGGCTGATGCTTATGCCAATATTATAAGTAGGAGGGCCAAGACAGACACACTGGGGATGTTAATAGATTAAAAATACATCAAATTAATTACATGACACTCTAATTAATTATTCAAATAGGATCAAGGCAGATGAATAAATGTGTCAGTTGGGTTCATTATTTTTTGTAATTAATTGTGCTAAATTAACTCAAACTAGGCCTATAATAATATCTAATCATGTACAAGGTATATATGTGACTATTAAGATTTATACATAATCTGAAAACTGAATAAATAAGCCTTTTATTGATTTATTGTTAAGATTGGACTATATTTGAGATACAGTTATTTAAAAATCTGGAATTTGAGTTCTTAGCAATGCATATTACTAATCAAAAATGAGTTTTGATGTATTTAATTAGGAAATTTACTAAATATCTTAATGGAACATTATCTTTACTTGATTTCCTAATGATTTTTGGCATAAAAGAAAGATCAATTATTTTGACCCACAGAATGTATTTTTGTCTATTGCTTTAAATGTACCCCGAAGATTGGTTTTATGGCCCAGGGTCACATGTGTTTGTGCATGTGTGATATGTACACATATGTTCAGTATAAAAAAGGTATAATATGTAACTGAATAAATAAAAAATATTATCAGTATGGAGGTAATATAATGTAATGACTGAAAAATTAGCAATTGTTTTCTATGTATTTATTTTATTATTTGAAAAAGTGCAGAAACTGATATCTTGCAAACCAAATATGTACCTGTCCTTGTTCAGCTTACCATCTATGAGCTGATAAAACTGCGATCCTGAAGTAATCTCTGCCGCCTCGCTCTTCCTCGTACCCTTCCTGTAGCGGATCTTATAGCTGGTGATCTCACCGTTCTGAGCATCTGCTGGCGGAGGCTGCCATCTGACCATGATGCTCTACAAGGTTCACACATTTGAGAAAACCAAAAAAATGAAATATATAAACCACATCATCAGTACCACACATTCAGATTCCATTCCAAAGCAATAACCAGAGTGTATCAAAGAAAGAATTACCGCAGCACCTCCTCCAGGTCGCTTACAGCACATGCAAAGTCACAACAGTAACAAGCCTGAGTGCAGGCATCTAACCTAAGTCATCATCTCCCCGAGGCAGCCATTAGAGAACGTGATCGTCTCGCACATAAAGTATATCAGTTCTGCAGCAGAGGGCATTGGGCGAGCAATAGAGACCGGGCCGCACCGAAGCCATGAATAATAGATAAAGCTGTGCAGCGTAGAGGAGCCTGCGGGAACGAAGCTCAGGATGGATGGAGGAGGCTAGCTGCAGGGCCCGCGGTGCCTGCTGGGATAATGAAGGCAGGGAGAGGGGCCGCCCAGCGTGGGTGGGGAATTAATTAATAGTATCCACAGTTGCCGTGTTCATGGGCCATGAGGGAATAAACTGAATTAAATCTGCACCATGTATGCAATTGCTGTATTTCAATTTTCGACCAATTCTAGTTTACCTCGCTAACTACTGCTTGTGTTTTCAGCCAAACAAACTAGTTTTAATTGACTCATGGGTCACGGGGGGGCGTGGTGCTACCAACGGGGGCCTCACATAAGGTAAGTCATTGTGTTCATTATACACACCCAGACTGAATTCCCCCATCTGTTGCGGAGCACCCCAGGGCCACACGAGGGGGTCCCGATACCGTCCGTAGGAGCCCACTAATTAAACATCTTCTCTTGCAATATAGAAAAAAACCCTGTCTGGGACTTAAAGCCTTTTTATTATTCAGTGCTAATTACTGAGCCATAAAACCATTACAGGCTTGAAAGTGTGTGGATCTGTGTATACCCACAATGCAAAGAGACTGCAATTAAACTGGATTGTTACAGCTTTTGAAGAAAATATGAGCAGAATTCTGAATGGGTTATATGCCGTTTCTAGGGTGTTTTAGTTTTACGTTTTGACCTACAGAATAAAATATATGGATCAGTGAAACAAGTGCGTAGAAATCTTTAGAATTTTGGCTCTAAACTTCCATTTTTGTGATAGCTTCACTGTTGAAGAGTAATATATAGTATAATAATGTATAGTAAAAATGTCTCGCTAAATGTTAAGTTTTGAATATGTATATTTGTGCTGTCAAACGATTAATTGCATCCAAAATAAAAGTTTTGTTTACATAATATATGTGTGTGTACTGAGTATTTGTATTATTTATATATAAAGACACACACATTGCATGTTTTTTAAATATTTAAATGTGTATATTTACATTCATATCATTTGTGTCATATATAAATATACGTATTGTATAAACTTAATATTTTTCTTAAATATAACGCATGTATATATACAGTATATACATAATAAATATACACAGCACACACACATATAATATGTAATACAAAATACGCATGCACGTATATATTTCAATATCATGTTTATGTTAAATATATTTATTTATAAAAATAATTATATGAATATAAATAAATAAATTCATGTAAATATTTTCATATTTTGAAATATATATAGTGTGTGTGTGTATTCATATATACATACTAAATATAGATAGAACACACTTATATTATGCAAACAAAAACTTTTATTTTGGATGCGATGAATCACAACTAATTGTTTAACAGCATATATATATATATATATATATATATATATACAGATTTCTGGAGGAGAGGTTATTAGAGAAATATCAGAAAATATATATTACATTATATAATTATAGTTAACTAAAACTGAAACCATTAACAAAATAAAAAATGTACATAAAATGTTAAAGTGGTCTGAAATAAAATGTAAAAAAAATAATTATTATTTTAGCTAATTATCAAGACAACTTCTTTTATTAAATAGCCTTTTACATTGAAATAAAATGACATATATACAGATATAACTTGACAACAGAAAAATAAAACCAAAAAAATATATAGTATCTTAATGAGATTTAAAAACAAACACATCTCTCAAATGCGTGAGAGCGGAAGTTATCTTCAAATTAGATTTCATAAAAGGTATTCCACATAAAATAAGAATTGTCGGTTTTGATTTCATGGTGACTTTAATAGTAGGGCTCTGGGGTTTCTTGAAATTCCAAGGATGTGCAAAAGCATACGTCATGCTTGCCTTAGCAAACACCATGAAATAAAAATGCTAAATGCATTATTGCAGCCCAAGACACTTGTCTACATATGACTAGAAACCTAAACAGACTCATGAATAAAAACAACAGGAGGAAGACTCGTCTTCCCCGGCAGCTAGACAAATATAAATTGTATCTGGAGAAAGCGGGGGAGGTGAACACAGAGGAAGAATGAATGAGGATGTAAAGCTTTGTGACAGCATTCTAGCCGAGCACAGATGTGCTGCTCATCATAGTTAAATCACAGCAACAGATAACACTTCACCCAGCAGCAGCTGGTGGCACACACGGCCAGAGCCCACACGACCCTGCAGTCACTCAGACTTACCTTAGAGTTCAGCACTTCAACCGTCATGTTCTGTGGCGGAGCACTAGGGACTGAACAGAGCCGGAAGAGTATTACTTCACATATCCTCAACTAGGAGAATACATACTTAACTAATACATACTTGGGTAACACTTTAGAATAGGTAACACTTGTTAACTTTATATAAATGTTACATTTTCTTAAATATAGACATGCATGGGTGTGTATTAATATACACATATATACTATGTAAACAAAAGCATTTCTTTTTTCTGTATTGTCTTGTTTCTTAAATGTCTCTCTGATGAACTGGATCATAATTTTGGTCAAGCACTGAGCAGCCATATATTTTTGTATAATAACCACTTTACTGTTGTGCATGGCTTCTTTCATATTTCTCATAGCACAACATTATGGCATTTTAATAACATTTTCACTAACACAATTTAAAAAAGGTAACTGACACCATCTTGCCTAAACTAAGAAAAACGGCCTATGAAGACTAATTTTACAACGAGCATAAAACTTTTAACAGGTGGCCAGAAGCTCACGAGTCCCCAGTCGAAGAATACAGTAATAACTACAAAATAAAGTTTCATGGGTGGTAACAAATCTCTATGCCCAGTAATTTTTTTTCAATTCACTCACCACTGACAGGTATGGCGTAAAGTTAATTTTGGATCCTGGTGATATTGCTCTGTTGATTTATCAGGGTATATATGTTGGTTTATTGCTGGCTTTGTTTTTTGCCTTTTAGAGCTCTTGTATGAGACCCCTTATTACAATTATTTTGAGAATCAAAACACTGCAGGGCTTTGGGGCAGAATGGAGGGAACTGACTAACAGGACAAAGCAAAACAGCAAGATTTATTATATGTACCATCAGAGTATGTGCGCACAGATATGTCCTCAGTAGATACTCCAGGTCCATGTTTGTTATAGGCCACCACTCTGAAACTGTACTCTGTGAACTTCTTCAGTCCAGTCATGCTGTAGGACAGCGTGTTCACGTCCAGATCCTGTCAGGGAGGAGAGAGGTTAAATAAACAGGTTGAATTTAAAAGATGAAAGATTCACAAAAAAGTCTTCAAAACACCTCTCAAAATGTTTGCTACAGATGAAGAAAAGCAAACCGATCCAATTTATTTATTTATTTTTTATGATGATGAACGAAAGTTTCGGAGGCAGAATGCGAGGTTGTTTTTTTTGTATTTTTTCCAATGTGTTAACATCATAGACAGTTTCAGCAGTGTGCGTTGGCCTTAAAAATATCCATTTTAATATTTGATATTTATATAATATTGCCTTTCATGCATGTGTGTGTAATGTAGATCTGTAAATCCGAAAGTGCATGATAAATAAAGTTATTGTCTCCCAAAATAAAGAATTGACTCTATACGGCATAAACGAGTCATTAGTAATTCAAATCCTTTTTCATTTACGGTGTAAAACATTTGCACAATTCCCGCCTATGTTGTGCATTGGCTGGCCGTGAACAACTTGACCCCGCCCACAAACACGGTATTTTACTGACGACTGTTGTACCCGGTAGACCAATCACAAGAGACAGGGCCATCTGAGTAGGCTCACAGAATCTTAGAACTGCTTTGAACAAATCATTTGAGAATCGCTGGAAAACGAGGTGACATTAAATGCATATTTTGAGAAAACAATAGCGTTTTTTTCCATTGCATGCATGTAAACCTATTGTAAGAGACTCCCGAAATAATATTAGGAGCCTTAAATTGGCATAATAGGCAAAAATGTATAACTAGCAACCTTTGGATAAAAACATTCACTAATTGAATACCTGAAAATGTCACTAATGTCACTACAAAAAACACATTCTTAAACAATTTATACATTAATCTTTATTTTTTGAATTGGGCTAAAAAAATGTAACTAGTATAAAAAGACGAAATATGACATCAACCCCTAGTTACACAGACAAGGCTTAAGCTAGACTAAATTGCATGTTTGAGCTGTCTCGGATGAAAATATCTTGCCCTGACAAATCTTAAAACATGTCAGTGTCATTGTTCTGTGTTAAGATGCACACCTTTCATATTTTCTTATAAGGCTTTTTTGTAAAAGTTGCTTAAATATCTTAATTAAACGAATGCCTAGTCCTGGCTTAAGCTAAGCCCCGTTTGTGAAACCGGGCCCATATGTATTCAAATTTAATAATAACAGTAATAATAAAATGGATCCTCAGCTTGTGTTCAGGAGAGACCACAGAGCTCCATCTGTTCTCCACCACGAACATTTCACATGCATCATCAAATAAAATAATCCATTTATACATGTATATACAGAGGCTGGATGAAGATGGTTTACCTGCTCACTGTCCATGCCTTTCTCCATGTAGTAAATTTTGTAGTTCTGGATCTCGCCATTGCCAATGAGAGGCATGTCCCAGCTGAGGCTCACTGTGCTGGGGGACGTGACCACTGCCTGTAGGTTTGGAGCAGGACCAGGTACCTGAACTATTACACAGAATGGAGAAAAATTAGAAACACAACATTAATTTAATTGATTTACTTTTTTGCTTTATCACTGGCACCTTTTGTCTGCCTCTGTTTTTCTTTGATAATTCCATTGATGCTTTGGCAATATCGTTTGTTAAACAGTCACGCCAATAAAGCACTTTGAAATTGACTTGAATAAAGAAAGTGATATCTCTTCTCAGCTGAGCATATGACAGTGGCATGTGTCGACAAACACCTCTGGCAGAAAACAGACTTACACACGCCAGCTCAAACTACAGGATTGATGTGATTTAATTTGCTTAGCAGAGCGGAGAGAATGGAAATGAGATTCTATGTTGCTTAACTTTTGTTTACTTGCTAGGGTCATGAATCATTACATTCAATTATAGGCTCCGATGAGTGTCCGTTAAATCAGTTGTTTTCCAGTACACTCACAACTGACATGCCTTCAGGGAGTCACCACGTATGGCCAATCTAAACGGAGCTCTACATTAAATGAAATATAATATAATTTAAATAGCATGGACATAAAACAACTGGCCAATTTTTATGTCAGTTGGCGAGTAGTCGTTTAGCCAGACGGTTTTATCTAAAGCGACCCACAATACACTTATTACAGGGACAATCCCATGGAGAACCCTGGTTTTGAAGGAATAGTTCACCAAAAAAATGATTTGTTCATAATTTACTATCCATGTGACTTAATTTATTCCATGTAACCTGAAAGAAGAGATTATGAATAATGTTCACACTGCTCTTTTTCATAAAAAAATGAGAGCTTTTTAATCTACACATGCAATTTTATTACATCTACAGTCTTTGAAATATAGACAATAATATGTGTAGCGCCAAAATTTGATTTGATTAATTTATGATGAACTAAAATATCCTTTAATGCAATTTCTATTGAAACTTGTATTTCATGTATTTTAAATCATTTCTAATCATTTTTTTACTGATTAATTTGCTTATCAATAACATTCATAATTGTGTGCGTGTGTGTGTGTATATTTTTGTTGTTGTTGTTGTTGTTGTTATTATTAAAGTTAATATGTTTTAATATACTAAATTGCAACAAATTACAAATGAATCATTCATAAAAAATTATTGCAAATGATGTAACTTCAGTAGAAATAACATTAAGGTTTATCTATATATGTGTGTGTGTAGAATAACACACAGTTAACACTTCTGCTTTTATATTTTAGTTCTTCTCTATAACACCACAAAAATGATCAAAAGATATGAAATAATACAATTAGAACTTATATATTTAACATGATTAAAAAGTGCACTTTTTAAAAGTGTACTTAAGTCATGAAAGTGTGCTCTCTTTAAGTACATTTTAGGAGCCTTCATTTCATTAATATTATATTATCAATATATTTTGAAGATACACTAAAAGTACACTTTTAATATAATTAAGCAAACTTCTTTTACACAAAGGCAGGGACTTCATGTGTTTCACTGACTATATTGCATACAATGCCATTCAATGGCTTTATATCTGGAACCGACCAACTTATATTCATTATTTGCAAAGTGCAATGTTACAAAGTGACCAGTAGTCTTGAGTCACTATATGCATACTTTTATTGCACGGGGAAGAGCAGCATGAACACTTTTGTGTTCCACAGAGACTACAACCAGCATCCAGCAAGTTCTAGTCGCTTCCCCACATGTCTGCAACGACTGTTTGATTACACTCATTCAGTTATGGTTACCCAGAACCATCTTTCATGCTCGAGCTCTAATATAAACAGCATTACATGAATCACTTTTCAGACTTTGATTAGGCGTTTCTGGCATCTCAAACCACACTTTATCTCAGTTCCACAGACATCCATTCTGTCCAACATCAACGCTTGCTTTTGATAGCGACGTCTTACAGGACGAGATGGGGCGCCTACACTGGATTAAGTGCGAGTGTGTATGTGTGCCTAGATGACTTGTGCTCGATTCATTCATAACATTCGCAGCAATATGTGTGTCAGGCTCAGAGGCTGATCTCCACGCAGCGGGATTCCCTGGAGTGCCAGAATCCCGCTAACACACATTATAAAGTGCTTATAGCAGTCACAGCCAAGGACGCACAGAGGAGCACGTCTGACCCAGAAATGGCTTCTCCTGTGCTGTGTTTGGGCTGATAATGTTTCATGTTGATGGAGTCAGGCCATATACCTTCAGAGATGTTGAAGAGACATGTTTGCTTAAAAGCCAGCAGGTGTTTACTTGTGCTTACTATATAATGAGATTTTAAACTGACATTGAGGCATTGGGGAGGTTTTGGGAGAGAAAACCTTCAGAGAAAATTTTCTGCATAATCTCATAGGCATAAAACTTATTTAAGACAAGCACATGAGCGTTAAAAAGCAACTACACAAACTTAATTTGACGCACTATGGCCCTCGGAAATGTGTCAGAGCGTAATTTATGCGACTGTTAATTAGTCTGTAAATCTGGTGTCTTATCATCAAGTGGAGATCTTACCTTCAGGCTGGGTAGCAACCCTCAGAGGTGCTGAGCTCTCTCCGGGGCCGTTTTTGTTGTGGGCAACCACGCGGAAGGAGTACTTGGTTTCTGGCATGAGGTTCTGAACGGTGACTTGCATTTCTCCTGGACGGCTGGTGTTCACTATCCTCTCCCTGCAGAGTATCAGAGAAACAGTCTTGATATGAGACTGAAACTGGAGCTGACTGCTGATTCACTGGTTCAAAGGTTCTCTTATTCTTCTGTAGTCAATAACAGCTCGTACAGAATGGCGTTATAAATATTAATAAGAACAACATGTGACTTAAAATAAGAGCAAGAAAAACAACAGAATACAATCATCAATAGCATTCATAATTAAAGGCTTCTTGGAGGGCGAATGTCATGAAAACATGTCTGAATCATATTTCACTACACGGTCAAAATTAAATGTTTTATATTTGTATCATATGTTTATATATATATATATATATATATATATATATATATAAATGTATTACATGTTTATATATACACTGCTGAACATTTTGATGTTTTACATATGTATATATATATATATATATATACAGGTCCTTCTCAAAAAATTTGCATATTGTGATAAAGTTAATTATTTTCTGTAATGTACTGATAAACATTAGAC
>JAUMHI010000423.1:0-13346 GCA_032359435.1 Enteromius unitaeniatus | reverse complement strand
TAAACTTTATTTATCAAATGCAGAGACGGTCTCTGTAGTCAAGACGACGATAATCACTAGAAATCAGGTGTCCCCACACAGATCATCTCTAAGACTGTTAACCTGTCTTCTCATTTTGGACCATCTGAAAGGCGATCATCAGGGAGTGGGCTATGTCATGATCACCAGCTGGAATGCCCATGAATTCCATTAGAGGGCACTCCACCCAGGACTCTTGCCATTGGTGTCTGGAATCCATTTCCAATGTGTCCCTTCTGCGTTACCATGTCTTGTGCTACCTTTGTAAATGTTTCTTATTGTGATTAGTTCCTTAAATTGCTTGAGTCTTGTGCTCATTGATTGGTTCTGTCATGTGTTCACCTACTTTTAGTATAAAGGATACTCTCGCCTGCTCTTTGGGACTGATTGTTGCTTAGCCATTACATAGTTCCTAGCTTTGTGTCTTCCATTCCATGTTTCCTAGTGTTTTGATCATGGATTGTTCCTAGTTTCTTGATTGTTTGCCACCTGCCCTGACCATTAATATACTTGCCTGGATTGTACTGTTATTCTGGTGTTTGACCTTGCCTGTTTTGACTATGACTTTAATAAAGCCTGCATTTGGATCCCCAACTCTTTGCACATTTACATATAAAGGAAACAAAACAAGCTGACAAAGACAAATTAAATAAATCAGCAAGAGGATGCATTAATATGTGAGCATCAAACATTGCAGATTTAGCTTCCAACCATGAGTACCAGCACTGCTGTAAGCTTTTATATCATATATAGCATATTAGACATTAGGCATAATTTTCTTAAAGTGGAAAATTAACAATTTGAAGTAGTAGAATTTAAAGAACAAGTAATTATAGATGTCAACTAATCACCTTTTATTGAAAATTTGTGAAAATAGGTCACCTACGAAAATGTGTGTTGATCCAATTAGAAAATGTTCTTGGTAGTGGTGGGAGTGGGGTCTTTTTTTACTCTACCATTATTACCTATTCATATCTGTACCTGCTTATAGTCAACCACTTTTAAACACTCCTGGGTGTTTTTGCATGCACACTCTGGTTTCAAATGACAAAATTACATGGTTATTTACATGATTTTGCAAAACACAATCACATCTCTGTTGAAAGCAACGTCCAATCAGAGGTGTTTTCTGTAGGTTAATCAGATGAATCCCCTCTGAACTATTTTTTTTTGTACGTTCTACACCGTTGAAAATTTACCTAATATATCAGAGAGAGACAAAACATATACCCCCGGTGTAAATAAGAAACTGATTGTGTAATAATTGATTTATTGATATAGAAGTCATTGATTTATCAGGAGTTTATACATGATAAAGCTCAGTCAGTTGCACTATAAAAGCTTCACTCTGCTTCTCTAGAATGTCTTCATAAGGCATTGACAGTTTGAAGGAAAATGTTATTTGTCCAAGTGGACCAAATGTCCATGTGTACAGTTTCAAGAGTGACAAACGTGAGTGTAAAAAATGCAAATGAATCAGCTAAATTTTTCTGTCAGTCCTTGCTATGTTTGAAAGTGATGACTGGCATGGGTGGAACAATCTATCTGACAAACCAATGTCAAAAATAAACCTGTGTATTGAGTCATGCAGAGTAATATCCGAAAAACAAAACTACAAGAAGAAGTCTAAACATGTTTTTTAATGGATTATTATTGAATTAGACTTGCTATACTACTTCAGTACAGTACAGTACAATACTACAATTTGTCATCACAATTTTGTAATAATTTCACAATTAAGACCTGAAAACTAGGGAGTGGAAATGGCAACTGAGCTATTGAATGATCCTCTGCTAATCTAGTGACTCTCCTGGCGCAGTGTTATCTCTCTCTGTGCCTACTATGTGCAATGAGCAGCAGAGAAACAGCGCTTTTAGTTGGTCAAAAGAGCTCTTCCAAGAACCTTGAAACCAGAACCAGATCATGCAAAAACAGAATACAACAAATTTTAAACAAACAACTTCACAGTAAGAATAATTCCTATGTGGCATTAATAAGTCCTGTTTACTATTGATATTTATTTTATTTTATTTTATAACCGAAAATAAAATGTGAACAGCTTTATTTGACATTCAAGTTACAATAAGCTACCGTTCATAGAGTACTAGAACATATTTGAAGTGCCAAAACACATCTAAATGCAAACTGGGTTCAATGACATCATAAATATGCTATTTTTTTTTTTAATTGTGTGTGTTTGTGTGTGTGTGTGTGTGTGCATGGGGGTTGTCTTCGTTACCTTTTTTACCTTTTTCACCCATGATATGCTTGTATCCCTGAGTAATACTATATAAAACAAGCACATTGAACTTACATAGATCTGTTGTTTTCCCAGTCAGTGGGATCCCTAGATATCCAATATTTTATTCAAGCTTTATCCCTTTGCTTTAAAAGTGTAATAAGATTAGAACTTATCCAAGGTAGACGTCACCGTTTGACTCAGGTTTTTTTATTATATGAGCATGTTTATTTAAGTGTATAACCTCAGAATGGAGAAGGAAAAAAACAACTGCATCTTCAATAATAGGAATTAACTGAAACATATCCCAGTTTATCTTGATTATATCATGAATAAAGCTATTGGCATTTAAATTGTTACAGGAAATTTACTGATGTTTGCTTCACTTAAGAACATGGATTTGTGTTACACCTTTGCCTGCAGCATCTTCAGACACAGACGGAACCTACTACAGAAGAGTGAAGGGGTATTTACCTGTAATTATAAGATTTGCATAGTAGTCATATCTCACACACTTTAATGCTCTTTGAATGTAACATATATGTTCCTTTTGAACTGGAATCACGGCAAAATATCTTGTGATGTCTACTTTGTAGGGCACTTTAGGTCAAATGGAACAAACCTCTGAAGCAATAAGATAAACATACAAAATGTGCATAATCCTAAGATTAAGAGCAAGCCTTTAAATAATTCCTTTTTATAAACAACTGTGGATTTGTCTTTTTAGCTTTTTTCTTATACTACATGCTGTCAGTGTTCAGGATCAACATTTACACGTACTCATAGGTGCGAAAATTTATCTGTTCATACAGAAGCTTACAGAATGTCTGTATTGGTTATAACTTGTAAACATAGGAAGGATAACTAAAGTAATATCAAAGAAGTCAGTGTCCATAGATTTGGAAAATCACAACAAGGCACAACAAGAGTCCAGCACACATGAAAGACTTTAGGCTTATACCCAATAACATTCAAGAAGAGTTGTTACTTACAAGCTCACAGAAATAAGTTCCAGAAAAGACTGATGTTAGCATATTTAAGTTTCCAGAGCACAATATTACATGACAGTCAAAACATGTGATAATAAAAAATAGCAGACAATTTGACAGCAGAGCATCCGATAACATTGATGTGATTTTAATAGAATCAGATCCAGACTGAAACTGCAGCTAAAGAATGTACAGTAATCAAATACATTTAGGGGAAATTGTTTTTTAAGTATAAACTGTACTGATATCTAATTTCAAGTTCATAGGACATCAAGCTCACATGAGCCCCCTTTAGCAAAATACATTTACATATTTTCTAACGTCAAAAAGTTTAAAAAAAAGTTGAAAGTACTTAAGTCTAATGATGCATTGATGCACTAATGAGTGTGTGGAATTTAGTTTGTTCAAAGCAAACATGACAAGGTACTGTATGATGTAGACATGAAATTCCAATCTAATCTATAGCCAACCTTGTCGTTTCTGAAAAAAACGTCCTTTTGTTAAAGGTTAAATAGGGTTAATTCATCCCTTGAGCAAAATGTTTTCTTTAAATATGACTTTACACAAAACCGGTTTAAAGCAATTTGTGAATGGAAGAATCCATCCTAAAATTAGTGATGTAGCATGTCATTGTAAACATGCCAATGAGATTTATACATATATATATATAAAGAAAAAATGAAATCAGATTTTTGTCTAGCTAGAATAGCATAGCTTCTAAATTTTTTGAACAGAACCTTCAGGTTTTGTTAATAAAAATATTGACCATTCATCTTACAGTTAGGGACTAACCGTCTTCAGACATCCATCCATCAATTCGTCATACCGCTTCTACTGTAACATGAACTAAAAATGAGCAATACTTCTACAGCATGTATTAGTCTTATTCAATGTTAATTTCAACATTTAGTAATGCATTATTCAAATTAAAAGTTGTGCTTGTTAACATAAGTTAATGCACCATGAGCTAACAGTGAACATGCATTGAAATGTATTGTTCATTGTTTGCTCTTGTTAGTTAAAATATTAACTAACATAAACAATCAGAAATAGTTTTGATTTTTATGTGAAAAGTTAAAACATTTATTTAACTGATTCCAAAATGATTTGGGATTATTAAAATCATGAGAAAAACAATCTTTAAAGTTGCTGGCTAGTTTTTAATTTAAATAGATTCCACAAACCGCTGTTTTTTTCTTCTTTTTTTTCCTAACCAGTGGGCTTCCTAGATAACCAATATTTTATTCAAGCTCTTTGCTTAAAAGGTTTAATAACATTAGAACAAGTCCAAGGTAAATGTTTGCCTATGTTTAAAACCTTATAGACAAGGAATCTTATTGTAAAGTGAAACTCAGGGAGTGCTGGATCTTATCCCAGTCTCTCAAGCATAAAGCACGGAAACACTTCAGGTGATTAGACATTTGTTACGTAATATGAAGTGGGGGTGTGGGGTGGGGTGATAGTATTGTTTTGAGAATTTGCATTAAAAAGAGTATTGTCTATTTGTTTCTGTGTAGTATGACGTTTTGGCTAAGAACAAATAAAATAGTAAGCCTTGTATGGACACGTGTCACATGTTTCTGCTTTCTCCACACAATCCTGAATTTACAAACATGCATGAAATTATATATATATATATTTTGTTCCATATATATAATAAATAACATAAACAAACAAAAAAAATCATTAAAAATGAAAATGTCCCCAAACTCTTCATAGAACCCATAATTTACGAGGACATTATTAAGATCAAAGCAATAGTTCAAAGCTAAAGGTCAAAAATGCACCAAACAAACAAACCCCACCCAAAATATTTAGGTATAAATACACACACAATAACACTGGAAAGCTGTGTTCTGAAAACTGCAGGAGAGAATTTGTTCTTTAGAAGCATCAAAAAATCTAATTAAAAAAATACATCTTTTTGACATTTTGGTAAGACTCATTACCTAACAATGCATCAAAAATAAATAAATCAAATATTTGTTGCTTGCTTATTTATATATGTTATTCAAATGATATACGTTTTTATACTTTATCTTTTACAGAATACATTTTGAAAGACCAATGAGAGGATGGGGAAACATGTCCCATTACATGTTATAGCACTGCTGTATTTTTTTACCAGTAAGCAGAGAAGATGATAATATGACAATAATTGTGTATTGCCGATGAACGATGAAATTAATTTATCTCAGTTTTTTTTTAAGTAATATGCAGTTTTATCAATATATATTTAAACATATAGCTCTGAAGCTAACTTTTTTTTTTCATTCCAGCAGGTGAAATAACTGAAGCAACAGGTAAGGATAAGTTATAAGTTTTTTATTATTATTATTATTTATTTATTTTTATTTTATTTTTTTTTTTAATTTAAAAATTTTTTTTAACTGCTGTTTTGCCAAATTTAATGGATATACTTACAAACTAGTTAAGCAATGTCTCATAGAAAAGAAAAAACAAAATTGAATTGAACAGAAAAAGGTTATTTAATGCAATATGTGAAGAAGTTAAAGAAAGTACATAATGGCACACCTCTAATGTCTACATTTTGCTAACATTTTGAGATGAGCCAGTGGACCAATTTAGAAATGATCAGTGATTTGTGATTTAATAAAAATATCCCAGGAAAACTATGCAACATTTCAAGCACTGTTAAATATGCGCTAACTTTCAAAAAGTGTAATAAATATTTTCTAATAGTTCTCCAACTGTGCTAATTTTGTATGCCTATTACAGTTTATAAAACAATTCAATTCATATATATTGCTCTTTTCTTTCTTTCTTTCTTACGTTTTCTTGTAGCTGTCTATGTTACTGTTGCCATGACAAAAATAAAAATGGGCAAAATGTACTTTTAATATATTATTCAGTTAAATGTGTCTGTTACTTTGAAGAACTCATTATACTATCATCTATAATGTTATAGCACCAGCTAATTTCCTGCCTTTTGAGGTCGGAGACACGCTAAACCCCAAACTGGATGATGGAAGCTCTCAAGCCATTTCAATAAAACAGCCTTTCAAATACTTTGGAAACTCATACAGTCAGATCTTTGTAAGCATATGACTTTACAACTGTGTTTGCAGATTTATAGAATTATGAGAATAGACAATAATTGGTACTTAGGATTTGTAAAATTACTGATTTAAATTTAGCACTGCATCATTTCTAATTAGTTTTGTCAAATGTTTTGATTTGATAACTAATTCTTAACTCTAGGTGAACAACAACGGTCATCTAACTTTTACTGAGCCGCTGTATTCCTACAACCCCGTTCTGAAGTCCGAAAGAGACATCATTGCTCCTCTTTGGACTGACCTTGATAACAGACATAGGGGAACTATTTCCTACAGAGAGGAAACAAGCAGTGCTGTACTGGCACAGCTCACTGCAGATGTTAAGCAATACTTCCCTGATGTAGCTTTTACAGCTACGTCAGCTTTTGTGGCCACCTGGGACAGTGTGCCATACTATGATGGTGTGGGGGTAAGGTCTAATTCTTGTTAATTAATGAATACGTAACTGTTTTATTTATTTAAACTACTGTCAATTTATGTTTTGAAGGTGGTAACTTTCCAAGTGGTTTTAGCCTACAATTTTCAGCGTTCTTTCATCCTGATCAACTATGGTGATATTGCTCCAACAACACAAAGTTGGATGGTGAGTGAACGCTCAGGCATTCTCACAGTTTTGGAGTTCTCACAGCTCCTTTATTTATGTGTGTATTTATGTGTTTATTTTATTTTAATAGTTAAATCTACGTTTTTAATATCACCTGCTCTAAAGTGGGCATGGACTTTTTTTTGGGAGTGTGGGGCAATCATTTAAAGGGGTCATACAACACCAATTTTTCACAAGTTGATATGATTCTTTAGGGAATTGGTGGTGCTGTGTCCTATGTGGCTTAAAGGGGTCATATTATGCCAGATATATATATATATTTATATGCATATATTCTCTTCATTCACTAGCAAAGAAGAGGTGTGTGTAGTATTTTAGAATACTGTTCCAACTAATCAATATCTATTAGGTTTTTAATAACTCCCTAAGAACTACTAAGAACAGTAACACTTTATTTCAGGGTCTCTTAACCATTTGCTTAGTAGCATGCATATTGCTACAGTTACCTATTTATTTGTAGTAATCAAACACATATTAATGCCTTATTTTATATCCCTACTCTTACCCAATACCTAAACTTTACTACTAACTATTAATAAACAGCAAGGTTTCATTTAATATTAAGAGTCCCTAATACCTGTGTACTTACATAGTACATAGATGTCCATGTAGTATGTAACCACAGTGTAAGTACACATTGCTACATAGTATCTACAGCTGTAATATTTCTGTAACTTCACACATGTAACAACCCTCAGAATGGTGTGTGTAAGTACAAATTGGTAACAAAATTTTTTGGTAAAGAATGCATTACACTTTATTTTAAGTAAACAATTTCTATGTATTTTATAGAATATGTAATTACTTTGATTTATGTAATTACTCTAATGTTACACAGCAGCGGTCAGTAAATTAGGCTTTACATATAATATAATTGAGATAACTATAATAATTATAATTGTGGTTGGTGTCCAGAATGTTAGACTTTATATTAAGTGTACAGTTCCTGAGGAGTTACCATGTAAGGGTAACACTTTATAATAACTACACACAATGAATGATTAGTTAAACATTAGTAAGCATTTATTTCATCCTTTATAAACCATTTTTCCAGCATTATTATGCATTAGTAAACAGTTTACAAGTGCATCTATAAATGCATTGAGCATATATATAATGTTTAATAATCATATTTTCAAAACAGACATATTTTTCATGATGTAACAAATGTAATCGCACAACAGTACACTTGATAGATGAAAAACAAACCTTCAGTTTCATAGAAAAAAAATGTAAAGTGTACAGTTGTAAAAAAATTTTTTATGATGTTTTGCCTTTTGAAATTATTAGTACTATATCCCTCTGTGTTGTTGGTTCATTTTTTTTTCTGTTAGGAAGATAACTGACCATTTAAATATCCTTTGTACATTTAGATATGCTTATAAAGCAAGAACAAGGCATTTATAGTTGTATTTAATAATGACCATTAATGTTGGAACAATGCTTTATAAAGGATGTAAAGAACTGACTATTTATTAATGCTTAACTAATGATTCATAGTGTGTAATTATTATAAAGTGTTACCGAATTTGTTTATATTTGAGTCACTACTAGTGGGTTACCTTGATTTTAGAATTAATTATCCATTATGCATAATTCACATTAATTATGATAGTAGTTATTGATTAGCTAATAGTGAACTACATGTTATTAATGAGAGTTTATTTTTAGGTAACTGTAGTAACTATAATGTTAATAGTGCATTAGTTATTTGTCCCTGTGTAGTTATTTATTAAAGATGGACCAAAATTCTAAAGTGTTTGCGGTAACACTTTCTATGAAGTCTGTATTTATAATACATTGTAAAGGTATTCTTAAGGCATTATAATAAATCCATAATGTGTGATAGATACCTTAGAGAGAATTAGGATTTAATAAGGTGTTCATTGTGTTTTAATAATAATCATACTGTTAAGTTATAATCACAAGTACGTAAATATTATAATAGATTATATTTGTTTTTTTGATTTTAATATATATATATATATATATATATATATTGCATTATGCATTAATTATAATGCCTTAAGAATACACTTATAATGCATTATAAATACAGGCTTCATGTAACATTGTTACCGTTTTGAATAAACCCTTAAAGAGCTTTGTTTTGGAAAAAGTTGAGAATTCTAAAAACAAAAATATTTGTTTACCTTTACAGGCTGGTTATCATACAGTGGACTCTGTTAAATCTTTCAAAATTCCTGTCACCAGTACCGCACAACTCTCATCCAACAGCAACATCAATGTGACTGGACATTGGTCTTTCCGTGTTGATGGCTTCATTAACTGTAAGGCAATGTTTAAAAAAATAAAATGTAAAAAGCATGAATTCCAATAGAAAAACGAAACAATTAAATATTCAATATTATTTTCTTAGTACCAAAAACTTTCCTGGATTTTGAGGAAGCAAAAATAGTGAAACCCATTGGTGAAAATGGAAGCTCTGAAGCAATTGCATTGCAACAACCTTTCAAATACTTTGGCCGCACAAACAACCAGATCTTTGTGAGCATTTTTCTCCTATCCATTTTTTTCTTCATGTTATTTAAAGTCATTCTCTCTTTACAAACATCTCTCTTAAATGGTCTTAAATTTTAGGTTCACAGTGATGGCTATCTAACGTTTACTGAGGCACTGACTGCCTCCAGCCCTTCTCTGGATTCCCCAAGAGACATCATTGCTCCTCTCTGGACTCGCCTTGATAATAGACACAGTGGAACTATCTCCTATAGAGAGGACACAAGCAGTGCTGTACTAGCACAAGTCACTGCAGATGTTAAGAAATACTTCCCTAACATACCTTTTGCTGCTACCTCAGCTTTCGTTGCTACCTGGGACAGTGTGCCATACTATAATGGTGGAGGGGTAAGACTTACAGTAATCTTTGATCATCAGTGAGTGGTCTGTCTTGTCCGCATAGAAGGTTTTGAATGCTGTCTCTTGGTGTTTTCAAGGTGGTCACTTTCCAAGTGGTTTTAGCGTACAATGTTCATCGTTCTTTCATCCTGATCTATTATGGAAATGTTGCTGAAACACAACAACCGTGGCAGGTCAGTGAAGTTCTGCTTGTTGTACATTTGTACCAATTACAAAGATCAGTTGCTCATGAAAGGGTAAGAGAAAGTGTCCTTTTTAACTGACTGAGAACCGTATTTTGTTTCTCTACAGGCTGGTTATAACACTGTGGACTCTGTCAGTTCTTACACAGTTCCAAAAGCCAGTGTCTCTGAGCTCTCTTCGAGCAGCAATATCAACGTGACGGCTTGTTGGTCTTTCCATGTTGATGGGTCGCCAATCCGTAAGTCGATGAGCTGTATTGTGGTTTACAGCAAGGTACTCAAGGGGTGCATTCACAAAAAATGTTTTGCCACTGTAGCATGTCATGCCTGAAGACAAAAACCTGAATCTTATTAATGTGTACTTTGCTGGGCACATTCTATTTGAATGTGATTTCTGAAAAGAGTAAATGCTGCCAGATTGTGGTGGTCTGCTGTATTCCCTACAACCTAACACTGACAAGGGCTTATTCTGATTCACAGTCATTTTGTGGCCAAGATGCTCCATCTCTGATTCCTTATTTGCATAATTTATGCAGTGAAACATATCCTAACAATGAAATGGAACACAGATAGAAATGAAACTATTAGCCAGCACAGTTCTTTCTTAGTGAATTCCCCCTTCAAAGCTGTAACGAGTGTAATGCTTGCAAGTTGATGTTTCTCAAAAGAACTAAAGAATTCCTTGTCACTGACATTTCTCCTAGTGCCAACTAATTTCCTACCTTTTGGAAATGGAGAAAGAGTAACTCTGCGGCTGGAGAATGGAAGTTCAGGGTCCATTATATTGCAGCAGCCATTCAAATTTTTTGGACGCACACTTAACCAGACCTTTGTAAGCATTCTTAGATGTTTAACTACTTGCATCTCAAATTAAAAATCTTTGTTCAAACACTGCTTTTAATCTACAGTATATGTTTTGTAAAAGTGAAATGCAGAGACCTTTAAGTTGTAGAATGAACTATTCTCATTCTGTCAAAATATATTGTATGCCCTCTTTTATAGCATATAACTTATTTATCCTAAATTTTAGGTGAACAACAATGGCCTTCTAAGTTTCACTGAGCCTCTGTCCGACTACATCCCCCTTCGGAATTCTCAAAGAGATATAATTGCTCCTCTTTGGACTCACCTTGATAACAGACGGGGGGGAACTATCTCCTACAGAGAAGAAACAAGCAGTGCTGTACTGGCGCAAGTCACTTTAACTGTTAAGCGCTACTTTCCTAACATAACTTTTGCTGCTACGTCAGCTTTTGTGGCTACCTGGGACAGTGTGCCATACTATGATGGTGGAGGGGTAAGGTCTAAATCTTGTTTATCAATTAATTAGCATTGTCATGTAAAGCTTTTTTACTGATGTTTTGTTTGTAATGTTGTCCGTTGGTACTTTGAAGGTGGCTTCCTTTCAAGTGGTTCTAGTTTCCAGTGTTCATCGCTCTTTCATCCTGCTCAACTATGGGAACATTTCAGAAACAGAACAAATTTGGCAGGTGAGTGGAGACAGCTTCTTTTCAGTTTTGTGGATGAGAAGAATGACAGGCAATTGCCCTCATGGGACAGTAATATATGGAACAGACTGAGGACCTAACAATGATTCATGTCCTTCTATAGGCTGGTTACAGCACAGTGGATTCTGTCAGTTCTTTCACAAGTCCAGCAACCAGTGCCCAACAGCTCTCTTCCAGCAGCAATATCAATGTGAATGGCAGCTGCTCTTTTCATGTGGATGGCTCACCACTCTGTAAGTCATTGCAACCAGTCGTTTAACCCATATTTTTATGAGCTTGTTTATTTAAGAGAGGTGAAAAAACGTCCTTATTGCTTATCCTTTTCTTAGTGCCAACTAATTTCCTGTATTCTGGGGATGAAGACATAGTGATCCCCCCTGCTGAAGATGGAAGTTCTGGTGTCATTTTCTTGCTGCAGCCTTTCAAATACTTTGGACGCACATACAATCAAATTTTTGTAAGCATTCCTCATACTACCAACCAACAACCCCAAAAACCCACCATCCACCCTCTCCCATTTAAATTATTTATATATGCCCGCATTTTTTCAAAATTCTCTTTAAAAAATTTTGTTTCCACTTTATTTTAAGTGTCCCTAATACCTGTGTACTTCCATAGTAACTAGATGTGTATCTAGTATGTAACCACAGTGTAAGTACACACCAATACATAGTATCTACAGCTGTAATATTTCTGTAACTACACACAAAATGGTGTGTGTAAGTACAAATGTGTAACAGGACATTGGTAACAGCACTTTTTTCCACTTCGCCAAGTAGTCATGTAACAGGAATTACATAGCTACTGTCACACGAGGAGCCAACGACAGACACAGTGGGAGTGGTGACAGACCTCGGAGAGGCTTTTATTAACAAAAAGTAACAAAATAAAGTGTCCAAAGGGGGAAAAAAGTGTCCAAAATAAACGGGGAGCTGGTGTCCTCATCGTGCTCCTAGGGATGTGAAGGTCTGGGAGTGTTGACGGTCCAGAGAAGGGGCAGAGCAGAGTCCGTTGATTCTAGCTTTCTCTCTACGAGAGGCGCGATTGATCCTATAATGGTAGCGATGTTGAGGCTTAGTTCAGTTCAGGTGCGCCTCATCACACACTACCAGACATGTCCAGTTCTGCACCCCTCCTCTTACCCGCCCACTCATGTCGGGAGCCTGGTGAAGGGCGGCGCTGAAGAGATGGGGAAGGCAATGATTCGTCGGGGAGGCGACTACCTCACCACACTACATTTTGTAACAGCAGTATGTATAAGAGTAACTAGAACAGGAGGTGATCAGGTGGTGTAATTGGGTAGGTTTAGGGACATGTAAAGTGAGTGGAGTAAAGTGGTGCACCGCTGTAATAGCAGTGTATATACATGGTATCTCCTCAGGAACTGCACACTTAATTAATGTAATCTAATGTAATTACATTAGAGCTGAATTCGGGCCTTAAAAGTTAGGCCCAACAGGGCCAGAGCCCGACAAGTACATTTTGATTGACAGCCATTTAAAAGCCCAAACCCGTTTACAGCCCGACATTATTCAAATGCGCACAAGCACACAGCTCTTTTGGCTTTTGCCAAGAATGAGTCGTTTATACATGTTTTAATAATTTATTATACTAACGTATAAGCGGGATTTGCTTTGCCACTTGCCTCCGCAATCTGCCCTCAATCTGCCCTCAACGGCAGTTGAAATTTAATAAAAGAATAATGCCAACATTAGCCTACATATACTTTGTCTACATTATGCATTTAAGACTTAATTAATATTTAGTTTTTATTTGAAAAACCCACCATGATTAGGCTACATGTTTTTGTGGAGGAAAATGATTGAATCCACTGTAGACGGCTTCA
>JAUMHI010000422.1:0-13358 GCA_032359435.1 Enteromius unitaeniatus | reverse complement strand
CACATTACAGGTGCTTTAAATATCCCAATTAATGACACTCCAAGAATTTCCCATAGTCACATGACATCACACATAAAACGTAATCATGGCTCCTATACTAATACTAATAAATCACTATTGCAATAATTACTAGTCAAAATGAAAAGATGATATCAAAAACGTCTTGGTTACGTATTGTAACCCTCGTTCCCTAAAGAAGGGAACGGAGACGTCACGTTGGTGACCGACGAATATGAATCTCGCTTTGAGATGTCCAAACAACTCTGCGTGTATGTAAACACGCCAATGAATTTCATTGGCATACGGTGATTAGGATCAGCTGAACCCAATCGCAGCGTGAGTATAAGTAGGTCAGCAGATCTAGCGTTTATTAGGTCTTTGCTGAGGAGCCGAGCCAGTGTTACGGCCCCCCTAGCGGCGGTACAGACCCTATGGCGACGTGATGTGACATCTCTGTTCCCTTCTTCAGGGAACGAGGGTTACAATACGTAACCGAGACGTTCCCTTTCAGTCGGTCACTTTGACGTCACGTTGATCGTGAAGCCAATGCTGAAGCGGTCTCATATGGAGCAACCCTAACGGGACTACCGCTGTAGCTGCTGTCATATGCCCCAGGAGCCTCTGAAATGGTTGCAGTGGGACCACTTTCCTGTTCTTGAACGTATTCAAGCAGGTCAGCAGAGACTGAGCGCGTTCCTCTGTGAGGCCCGCTGTCTGGGCGACCTAGTCCAACTCCATACCGAGAAAGAGATCCTCTGCACCGGACAGAGTTTGCTCTTCTCCCAGTTGACCTGAAGGTTGTAACACCAAGGCCCTATGTTCGCACAACTGAGCTCTGGACTGTTCTAGTATCAGCCAGTCGTCTAGGTAGTTGAGAATACAAACCCCTTTCTCTCTGATAAGAGTCAGGGCTGCCTCGGCCACTTTGGTGAACACTCGGGGGCGACAGAGAGAGCCCGAAGGGCAAGACGCGGTACTGATATGCTTGACCTTCAAACGCGAATCTCAGGAATGGCCTGTGTCGCGGAAGGATTGAAACATGGAAGTACGCGTCCTTCAGGTCTATTGCTGCAAACCAATCCTGGGGACGGATGCATTCGAAAATGCATTTCGGCGTCAACATCTTGAACGGAAACCTGTGAACACCTCGATTCATGACTCGCAGATCCAGGATCGGTCGTAACCCACCACCTTTCTTGGGCACTATGAAGTATGGGCTGTAAAACCCTGTCCTCATATTGGTTTGAGGGACCAGCTCTATTGCTTTCTTCATCAGAAGCAGGACAGGGGCATCGTCTGCATTCACCGTCGTGAAGCGAACGCCCCTGAACCTGGGAGGATGCCGGGCGAACTGA
Organism: Enteromius unitaeniatus; assembly: GCA_032359435.1. Lineage (NCBI taxonomy): Eukaryota > Metazoa > Chordata > Actinopteri > Cypriniformes > Cyprinidae > Enteromius > Enteromius unitaeniatus. Next base: position 12,003 of record JAUMHI010000422.1, on the reverse strand, counting down.
ATCTCATAACCGAGCCGAATAGTCCGGACGAGCAATCAAGACGGTCTGAGCCATAAGGATTGAGACATGGAAGTACACATCCTTCAGGTCTATTGCTGCAAACCAATCCTGGGGACGAATGCATTCGAAAATGTGACGTTGAAGTGACCGACTGAAAGGGAACTAAGGAATAAGTACTAGTAACTTTAGAAAAGACACTAGTACCTAATGAATAAGCACTAGTACTTAATGGAAAAGATACTGGTATCTAAAAAATAAGTATTAGTGTAATGGCTCCTGAAGGTTTTCTTCTGATTAAAAGAATCACTCTTCAACTGATGTCTTAACGTTTATTATCTTCTTGCAAAGAGCAAGCATCAGTGCAATCACCATCTTGATCGTACTTCAACATCACTCGAACATCGTGACACCCTTTGGATATCATTAACATCTTGAATGAATGGATGAAGCATTTATATAGCACTTTTATTGTGTATTGCCATACACCCAAAGCACTTCACAATCATGTGGGGGGTCTCTCCTCAACCCCCACCAGTGTGCAGCATCCACTTGGATGATGCGACGGCACCAGTGCGCTCACCACACACCAGCTACAGTGAAGAGGAGAGAGAGATACAGCCAATCAATAAATGAACAGGGGTTATTGGGAGGCCATGATAGACAAGGGCCAGTGGGAATTTGGCCAGGACACCAGGGTTACACCCCTACTCTTTACAATAAGTGTCATGGGATTTTTAATTAACACAGGACCTCGGTTTAATGTCTCATCTGAAAGATGGTACTCTTTTGACAGTATAGTGTCCCCGTCACTATACTGGGGCATTAGGACCCACACAGACCACAAGGGGAGCACACCCTGCTGGCCTCTCTGACACCTCTACCAACAGCAACCTAGTTTTCCCAGAAGGTCTCCCATCCAGGTACTGACCAGGCTAAACCCTGCTTAGCTTCAGTGGGCAACCAGGCTTGGGCTGCAGGTTGATATGGCTTCACATCTTTACGTCATAACACAGTGAAAAACTGAAACAAATAAAAAACATACAGATACATAATGCGTGAGTGTGTTCCTGTTTCTTACTGAACTAACATCAATACACACAATGCATTATTACAAATTAACAGATAAAATCTAAAGAATAAACAACATACCGTGTGCAGGATCCAGGAGACATTCATGTATGTATTCCCTTTAACAAATAATCTTTAAGTCGTCAGCTCTCAGCATGTGTGCACCTCTTGTGAATCCCATATTAACATGTCTAGACCATGTGACACATTCAACTAACATTTCACATATCACCTGTAGGTGTCACTAACCAAGTTTTATAAGACTCAAATATATTTTCCAAATAAACATTGACAATACATTGTACACCATTTGTGTACCAAATACCTTTTTTCAAAATAAATGACTGAAATACTTAAAGGAAAATACAACAATTTCTATGAGAGCTACAATTAGTAACATGAAAATATATACTAGTGCGGTTTATAGATTAAATGTTAATACGGCTTGCCATAGTGATTGTCACTCACATGAATGAGCACCGATTTGCCTTTGATTTCATGCATTTTTCTGCAATTTCTGAACAGTCTGAACTCAGCATAAAAAGTGGTATCATCAATAGCCTCATTGATCCAGGCTTCAATCACAAAATTTTAAATGCAAGCGTATCTTTTGGATTATGCAAAAAAAAGATTTAGGTCTTTAGCAGCAGTAGCATTACAAAAAAGTAAGTTAAAAGACTTACTCATTTAAATCTTGATTATATTTGCGCAAAGATGGACCTGTAAATGATTTTTTTATAATCAGTTAAGACAACATACAAATTCACAAAGTAAAGATGAACAGTCTTGTTGTGGGGTTTTGTCATAGGGCAATGAAAATGCAAAACAAAATGAAAACAAATCTAAATTTCTGACTAAATCTAATTTTCTGAACACTGGTTAATTTTTTATTATTGTGAGAGACAGCGGTGCATCAAACAGGTCAGTTGTTCTGCATGTAACCCATTGTTTGACCCTACCCTACGATGACTGTGTTACACCAGTTTTTATTATTTTTTATTCACATAAAATATAAGGCCTAATTCCTTTTCTACCCCTTAGCCCAGCATTTCCAAATATTGCCAATTTGAGAGAGAGAGAGAGAAAGAAAGTGTCACAAATTTGCTTGTTTTTGCATCTCACCCAACACAGACAGTTACACATCACCCTGGACTGCATTTCCCATCATCCAATGCACTGATGACATGCACAGTTGCAACCCATCTAACATAGGCTACATAAGCCATGGACTTCCTTGTTCTGTTGCTCTGATCGCTGAGTATTGTTTGCATTTATTGTTACCTAGTGGTAGCACCTTACAGAGTCATTTCCCTGTCTTAGTTTCTAGCTTCTAGTTCCTAGTCTCAGTTCCTATCTCTAGTCTTAGTCAAATCTCTTGTGTTTCCTGATTTCCTAGTTCCTGACTGCATACACTGGATTACCTTTTGCCTTGCTGTTTCAGAGTGTGTTTGCATGTCATCTGGACTATTGCTCACCTCTCTTTTTAGGCCATCTTGATAACGTTCACTATTCATTTTCCAAACACATTTCAAAATCAGAATCAGAATGAGAATCCGGCTCCCTAAGCTAAGTCAAGGCAGGTGCGAATACAGCAATCGCGCTTGGGTACGGACCAAACAACCATACCAAGACCCAGCAAAAGAGGTGTCTGCTTCCAAGCAAACTGGTATGATTGAATGGATGAACCAATGAATAAATGACCTTTGCACATGTGTGGTATTGTGTGCAATTTCTGGTTCACATGCTAAAAGGAACGTGAAAGCAAACCACACCAAACAAAACAAATTGTACATTGTGTTTGGTCCAGCTTCCTGGTGTGAATGTACCCTAAGGCTCAGTTTAGGAGCAGTTAAAATAACACCAGTTGACCCTTCTCAAAGTGCTTGATTGACAGGTGATCTGACCAGTCGCAATGCTAAATTCACCATCTTGTTTGAAAAACAAACAGACAGGACAGGAGATTACACTACACTCTCAAAAAATGTACAAAAGTTACAAGAAGCTGTTACTGGGATGGTACCCTTGTTGGTACCCTATTGTTTCTCTAGTTATACCTTTAAAACATGTTTTGGGTACATAATTGCAACTTAAGTACCTATTTTGTTCCTTTAAAGGTACCATTATATGTTTTGTTCCCCAAGGAACACCTTTGCAGTACCTTTTTTTCTGACAGTGTAACTTTGATGGACTGATGTTCATTCATGTTTATTTCATGCTTTTAAAATATATGAAAAGATGATCAGCTCACTTGAAATGAGACAATATAGTGATCTGTCAGGGCACATTAAAGAGCCATAAAATGGTATTTATTGTTTGAATTTGAATTTGACAAAATTTGAAAACTGACACACAAGTTTGCAGTTCATTGCGCCATTCATTCATGAGCTTCCATCTGGTCCCTGTCAAGTTTCCTTTCATTTTTGACCCCATCAACTTTCCACTGCCTTACTTGCAAAATCACTGGGTCCTCATTTTGGGCTGTGACCAGTTCGTCTAAGCCAATCATTGGCAACCAATTTTTAAATGATTGTACTTCCACACATACACAGTAAACATGTACAATACAGCAATCCATGCCACGTACTTTTCCCCAGATACATGAGTACCTTCCAAGGCCACTTGTACAATGCTGGTAGGTAACTCTTCTGACTCAAAAGCTTCAATGTTCAGGGGAAGATGGGACAGAATGTCAGTGTCGATGTTTGATCGATATTTGATGTAGAAATTGAAGTTATAGCTCCCTGACCCAGTGATTGCCCACTATATGCAGCATAGCTGTGCTCATCACGTATATCAGTGGGTTGTTGTTAGCGTGAAGTGCTGGGCATAGAACAGGTAGTCCCTGAATTTTTTGCAGACTGCCCACCTCAGGGCCAGGAACTTGAGCTTGCAGCTGTGAAACCAATAGTTCCTCTCAGCCTTCATCAGTGTCCTGATACCCAAATACCCTTGGTTTCCACTCCTGTTGCTTTTAAAGGATTCCGTCCTGGTACTCCTTGGCTAAGCCTACTCCGCCTTGACTCTCCTGCAAACTCACAGCCTATACTGTCTCGGCCGCAGAGGTCGTTTTTAACGACTATGTGCTCCCTGTTCCAGTCCCAACTGCTCCGCCCTGGCTTCCTGCTATGCCCTGGGGCTCCGCCCTGGAGGGCGTCTGAACCATCCACTTCGTACTGGAGGGTCTCTGAGCCATCTGCTCCACCTTAGGGGGGCTCTGTCTGCACCTCTGTGGCTCCCTGCTCTGTCTGCATCGCTGTGGCCCTGTGTGCCTCTATCTCTACTATTCCCATAGTGATTGATCAGCTCTGCCCCCCTTGTTAATTCGTTGTCTCCCCTTTATAAGCTCTATGTATTTGTAAGTCACCGAGTATTGAAAATGTTTCCCTATTGTGTAGTTAGTCTTCTTTGCTTTGTTTGATTTCCCAGTGTACCAACCTTACCTTGCCTTTTGTCAGTGGTGGAGGTAACGAATTACAACTACTCGCGTTACTGTAATTAAGTAATTTTTTGCGTACTTGTACTTTTTTGAGCATATTTTTAAAGCTGTACTTTTACTTGTACTTAAATACAAATTTAGCAAAATAATCTACTTTGTTACTTTTAAATTATAGTCCGTTACTGAGTACTCCTACTTTTTAATTTTTTTTTAAATTGTTTAATTTTAGGTTAAACAAGCAGTAGTATTGGCAAATATTGCGGTATAGTACTATAATATACATATAATATACATGTACATATACATATATACACTTAATGCAATCATTAACAGATATGTAAATAAATGAGGAAGGAAAATTTTTAAATAAATAATAATAATAATAATAATAATAATAAATAAATAAATAAATAAATATATATATATATATATATATATAACAGTAAAAAAATTAATAAAATAAATAATAATAAAGTCAATAAATTTAAGACAGCGACAATTATGTGTAGTTATATATTCAAATATATAAATATATAAAAATTAAATAAATAAACATGAGCAAATGAGTACAATTAAGATATTGTTGTCTCCTTAAAGTATTTTAGAAAGGGGTTCCAGACTTTCAAAGGGCTTTTGTTTTTCGCATAAAGATCTAAAATATCATCAAGTATATTTTTGTTTGGTAAAGTAGGAAAGTTAGGAAAATGTTTACAAACAAAGGTCTGTATTTGAAAATATCTGAATAGATGGGAGCTGGGTCAAGCAAATTTTTCTTGAAGTTGCAAGAAAGATGCAAAGTTGTTAAAATATATAGTTGATCAACTGTAACTAAACCCTGTTCTCTCCAGACTTTAAAGGCCCCATCCATCAGGGAAGGTGGAAAAGAAATATTGCCAAAGATTGGGGCTTTTAGGTCTAATGTTAGATGTAGTTGGGACCAAATTCGTAATGAATGTTTAATAACTGGATTTTTTCAAATAAAAGTATTATATTTAAAGGGAACTGGTGCACTTAATAAAGATGATAAAGTTGTTGGAGTTCATGCAGCAGCTTCCATCAACACACACTGAGACTCACTTGATTGCACATCCTGTTGTACCCAATATAACAGGTTCCTAATATTCGCAGCCCAATAATAGGATTGAAAGTTTGGGAGAGGCAATCCAACCAGGCATTTGGGTTTCATAAGGTGACTTTGATGAATTCTTTTTGACTTATTCCATATGAAATAGAAAATATTCCGGTGCAGGAGTATAACAAATGACTTAGGGATAAATATAGGAAGGTTTTGGAAAATATATAAAAAAAGGAAAGAACATTCATTTAAATAACATTTACTCTACCAGTCAACGATAGAGGGAGGCATTTCCAGGAGGCAAGGAGAGATTTCACACGTTTACAAAGAAGGCTAATGTTAGCTCTGAACAGGTCAGAGTATTTACGGGTCACCTGAATCCCTAAGTATTTAAAACGATTCCTGATAACCTTGAATTGAAAATCTGAATATGAAATCTGGAGGGAAGATGAGTTCAATGGGAACAGCTCACTCTTAGAAAAATTTAGTTTGTTTCCTGAGAAGCTACTAAACGCATTTAGAATAGAGAGGGTTTGCGGAATTGAAGAAAAGGGGTTGGATAAGAAAAGAAGAAGAGCATCAGCATATAAAGAAACTTTATGTACTGTTCCTAAGTAATACCAAAAACCTGTGCACAGGACTTTAGGGAAATTGCAAGGGGTTCGATGGCTATGGCAAACAGCAAAGGGGAAAGGGGACAGCCCTGTCTTGTGCCCCGTCGTAGGTTGACATACTCTGAGTTGTTGTTATTAGTATGTACACAAGCTTTCGGAGCTGCATATAAAAGTTTAATCCAAGAAATAAATATGGGGCCAAAACCAAATTTTTATAAAACCTGAAAAAAATTATTTCCATTCTACACGGTCAGGGGCGTCATAGTTGGGTGAAAAGTGGGACTAAATTATCAGGGCCCCAAGTGGGGGGAGGGCCCCTGAGAATATATTTCCTTTAAATATAATTTTAAGATCACAATAAATGTTGTTAACTAATGTAAATGCTAATATTTTGCGTAAATGCATCAGTTGATTGATGTAAATGGTGTCGTAGGTAGTTGTGAACCTCAAGCTTACGGGGGCCCATGGCCACTGCTTGTGCATAGGGCCCAGAATTTGGTGCTACGCCCCTTTACACGGTCAAATGCTTTTTCCGCATCAAGTGACAGTATCACCTCAGGGTAGTTTGACTGGGAAGAATATAATATATTAAAAAGGCGTCTAATATTGCAAAAGGATCAGGTGAGATTATTTGACCTCCAATGTTTTCAAAGCGAATAGATACAATTTTGGCTAAGATATGAACCACATATACGTTGTCACACCTGCACCGTCGGCTGATTACTTCTGCTCTCAGCCACCTCTAATGAGGAATGAGAAACACCTGTTGGCAATCACCTGTAGCAGCATAAAAGAGAGGCTCACCATTCAGCACCAACTGCTCTACTAACCTGTTTGTCTCTCATGCCTACCTGCCCAATAGATTCGCTGAGCTGGTCTTTGACTGTTCTCTTCTCCATGTCCTCCTGAAGAACCCTGTACAACACTGAACTTACCTTTGCAGCTCCTGTTTGTCCTAGAAAGCGATCAGGAGATCGCTCAGCTGCTGTAAGATTGAAACACTACTCACCTGTGCACACTCACCTGCAGATCTCGCACTGTGCTGGAAGGATACTGGAGAACGATTTGGAGATCATGTTAATGTTTATACTTACCTGTAAACTCACCTCACTCAGGTCCTCTGAATCCTGCTGGAAAGAAGTTAATGGCGAGTGCGATCAGGAGATCGCTGCTTTATGAACTTTTTGTTAATTTTCATGTTGATTTTGCTTAAAGCCTGAGATTTCTGTTGAGCCTGTTCTTCTGTTGTGAAAAATAAACCACTTTAATTTGAACTCATGTCTCTGGTTGGCTTCTAAACGTTACATATGCCCACATTTTTAATTGATATTCAAACCTTTGAGGCATTTCAGTAGCCAATAAAGATATACAATCGTAAACGGACCAATAAAAGAAGTGATATCTAAACCAGAAAAAGCTGACGAAGAACATTCTAACGGGAGCTCCATGTTTATGTCTATGGCGATTCATGTCACTCCGCAGCGGTGATGGCCTGACCAGGACACGATAGTTTCAATATAAGCGCTTATTATAAATGTACCATAGAGATTCGGGATAAGACAGATAGGTGGTTTGAAAGCAGAATTCATGATGTACATCATATACATTTCACTAATTTTGAACAAAGAAAAAGTTACATATTGCTGCTTTATGCCAACGAGCACTGTGTTGCGGTCCATGTATATACACGGGCTGCGTTTCGCTCTCTCCTCGCATCCACCTCTTGTCATTTACAGTGTAAATGTCCACACAGGATTGCAGGTATTCCGGATACTGTACATTTACTCATTCCCGTGCAAATGGCTAGCTCTTTATTGTAACATGAGAATACAAACCTGCAATGGCAGAAAACTGCCAAAAGTCTCAAATAGGGCTAACACACAGAAAAATTAACTGTCCTCTAACTCTGATATACTGTGTGCAGTTGCCGTATCTAAATATATACATATATAAAATAGAAATGGTTTCTCTTTAATCCAGTGTTAAACTTTGTAAAAAGTTATCAATCAAATAGATCGACGCCTGCCTGATGGAAATGCTAACGAAAAAGTTATTGGCTGAAAATGAAATGCACCAGAAAATATTTAAATCAAACTTTAATTTCTTAAGTATGCCAGAAATGTTTTGGAATAGAACATTTGTACATATAAATATCCTAATCTGTCTAACTAAATCACTACATTGTACAGACATTAGGTCAAAGTTGTCTGATACTTCATTTATCTAAAACAATATGAATATGAATTAAGTTAAATCTAGGGGTGGGCATAGATTAATTTTTAAATTAATCTAGATTAATCTAGATTAAAATGTCTCATTTGAATTCTGCCAAAGGCATTCAGAATATGTGTTCTACCTAAATAAGAAGTAAAGCCCTATTTGTGAATATTTTGTTTCACAGACGTACTTGGTGATTTTAATCCCATTCGAATCTGCCATGTCTGTGTTTTTCTCTCACATCCTCTGTAATAATAATTCTAGAGTCCGAATGCAATGTCTATGATATTCTTTTTCACAATGCGTTTCCTTGTGTGTTTTGGCCAACGCGATATTCCGTAGATGCTCTTACCGCACACACGTTTAATATATTTTGATATATAAAAGAAATAAATGAATACAAATAAAGAGCCAGATCATAAACTGTTAAGAGCAGGAGCAGCGTGCGCCTATTGTGCGTTTGTCACGCGCAGCTGAACCACGGCTTGTACTGCAGTAGGCTATAGACAAGCATGTCATATTTTCCAGCGTTCTTCTCCAAACACTGTGTGCCATGTGCTTTGATTTATTGCCATTGCCAAAATTACTGTCTATATTATTCTATATACTTCTGCTCTGCTCCTGCTACGCGCTGGAGTGTTGTGTGAAAGATCTCATTCGTTAACATGGGTGCCGGAACAAATATCCGCTGGAGCTCGGGTGAGGTGCTGAAATGGAGTGATTTCTGTTTTGATCATTGTTTATCGTCCTGCCCACAGAGAAAAATCCCTTGTCTATCAACATCCATTGAGAGTCCTGAAGTAAAGATGAAATTTTACTATCCCACCTGAGTACGAGGATTATAAAGATGTCTTCAGTAAGCAGGCTGCCACCAAACTACCACCTCATCGCCCATGGGATTGCGCTCTCAACCTTGTTCCTGACGCTGTACTACCCAAGGGGAATGTATATCCACTTTGCATTCCAGAACAACGGGCCATGAAAGAGTACATTGAGGAAACTTTGAAACAAGGTTTTATCCGCCCCTCAACTTCACCAGCAGCCTCAAGTTTCTTCTTTGTTGCCAAGAAGGATGGTGGATTACGTCCTTGCATAGATTACCGTACCCTGAACAAACACGCGGTAAAATTTGCTTATCCTCTCCCTCTTATTCCCTTAACACTTGAGGAACTCAGGCAGGCTACAGTGTACAGTAAACTAGATCTATGTAGTGCCTACAATTTAATCAGAGTGAGAAAGGGCGACGAATGGAAAACTGCTTTTGTGACACCTAGCGGCCACTATGAATACTGTGTTATGCCGTATGGTCTAGACAACTCACCCGTAGTATTTCAGGATTTTATGAATGAGATCTCCCGGGACATGCTTCATCGTTTTGTAATTATCTATATTGATGACATTTTAATCTACTCACCTGATTTTACCTCTCACGTCTCCCATGTTCGCCAGGTACTCCAACGATTATGAGAACACCAGCTATTCCTAAAAGGTGAAAAATGTGAATTCCATCTGTCCTGGGTCCATTTTCTAGGATACATCATTTCACCAACGGGCATTGAGATGGACCCGAAAAAGCTGTTGCAGAATGGCCAAATCCCACCACGGTCAAGGAACTTCAATGGATCCTTGGCTTTGCCAACTTTTACCGGTGCTTTATTTCTGGCCTATAGCCAGATCTCCTCTGCACTCACCTCTGTTTTGAAAGGGGCAAAAAACAAGATCCTCTGGAGTCCCCTGGCCCAAGAAGCATTCGAAAAACTCAAGAAGGCATTCTGCACAGCACCCGTCCTCCATCATCCAAATCCTGAAATCCAGTTCGTTGTTGAGGTTGATGCTGCCACCACTGGCGTAGGAGCCGCCCTGTCTCAAAAGCACGGTAAAACGAATACTCTTCACCCATGTGCCTTTTTCTCAAAGAAATTGTCTCCCACAGAACAGAATTACGGTGTGGGAAATCGAGAACTACTGGCGATTTAATTGGCACTTGAAGAGTGGCGACACTGGTTGGACCTTTTCTAGTTATCACAGACCATAAAAACCTGCAATACCTGAGGGAGGCAAAACGTCTCAACCCACGGCAAGCACGGTGGGCTTTGTTCTTTACCCGTTTTAACTTTTCTATATCTTACAGACCTGGAACTCGGAACACTAAGGCGGATGCCCTATCACGGATATACCAACCTGATCCAGTCACCGAGGAACCCGAGCCAGTTCTGCCGTCATCAGTCTTCCTGGCCCCAATCCAATGGTCAGTACAGGACCAAATCAACGAAGCCTTAAGACATGAGCCTGCACCACCAGAAACCCCGGAAGGTAAAACATACATACCACAAAGTGTACGGCAAAGTCTGCTAGAATCTGCCCACACGTCTCTAGGATCCGGCCACCCAGGAAGGAATCGAACGCTTACCCACCTGCGCAACAACTTCTGGTGGCCCGGTATGGCCCAGGATGTCTGCCAATATGTGAAGGGATACTCAGTTTGCGCCATTATGAACACGCCCAGACATCTACCCAAGGGTAAGCTCATGTCTTTGCCCATACCCCAGAGACCCTGGTCCATTGATTTTGCCACTGATCTGCCCGAATCTGATGGTTTTACAACCATATTAGTGGTAGTAGACAGATTTTCAAAGGCCTGTGAACTCATTCCCCTGACCATTCTGCCAATCGCTTTTAAAACAGCACAATCCCTTTTTTCCCAAGTTTTTAGACATTTTGGAATTCCTGAAGATATTGTTTCAGACAGGGGTACTCAATTTACGTCACGGGTCTGGAGGGAGTTTTTTCGATTGTTGGGTGTCTCTGTCAGTCTCTCCTCAGGATACCACCCGCGCCGACGAATGGGCAAACAGAGCGCAAGATACAAGAAATCAGCTGGTATCTGAGAGCTTACTGCCACGACCACCAAGACTCCTGGAACCAGTATCTACCCTGGGCTGAATACGCTCAAAACTCTCTCAGGCAAGAAACCACCGGATTAACCCCTTTTCAGTGTATTCTAGGGTTTCAACCACAACTCTTCCCCTGGAATGGAGAACCCTCCTCAGTCCCAGCGGCCCATGTGCATCTGCAGAGAGCGGTCAGGAGGCATCAAAACCAGGCAGACACTCGCCGAGCAGCTACCTTGACTGCAGCTTCAAAAGACTGAGTATATCCCTAGAGTTTGCTTAAAAGACTATGTGTTGATCATTTCAACTTACCTGTGTTACTCACCTGCAATGAGCTACTTACCTGTGTTGTCATCTATCAGTTTGTTTGATTAACCGGAGCCTTTGAGTTATAATACCTGAAATACTTGAGTTGATGTTCTGTTCCGCTCCAGTGAATGCTTTGTCTGCTTGTTGCAAAATAAATTATACTTGCCTTTGAAACTTATCTTCTTGACTGAGTGTGACATTTTTGTAAATTCAATTCAGTTTGAAATCAAATTTGAAATCATTACTGTCACGTTCGATCCGCGGCGGTGATGCGTGCAGCCACGCTTCTCAGCCGGGCAAGGAGCAGAGGACGCGGAGTTCTCAAATAGAACATTTATTTAAACAAATGAACAAGACAAAACAAAAAGCTGACGAGGCAGCGACGATAACACA
>JAUMHI010000421.1:0-13371 GCA_032359435.1 Enteromius unitaeniatus | reverse complement strand
CAGGGACAACTTTTGCTGAATTTTCGTTGAATCTCCAGAATTTTGCTGAATTCTGCCCACAGCTGAAAAGAAAAAATGACAGCATGACTATTTAAAAAAAAAAAAAAAAAAAAAAAAAAACTTTTAGAACATGATTTGCTTGGGTGTTTGTTTTACTCTTCTAAGTGGTTGTAAATTATGCATTCTTGTTATGTTCTTGGAAACATTTTGTAAAGATTTTTTGGTGGCGGTGTTAAAATAGGGTCTTCAATTTAATTTAATTTAACCTTGCATTTAACTATGTAATACAGTTCACTGCTGACAACTTAGACAAAAATGTCTACTTTTAGTTATGCTACAATGTTTAATGTCACACTTACCCTGTAACTACAGAGAACAAGGGGGTAACAAGCACCACTTTAATTTATAACCCGCAGATGTCACACTTACCCTGTAACTACATAGAACAAGAGTATATTTCCCCAGTAATTTTAAAAAGCTTACTTATAGACACACCAAACATACGATTTAATAGAATATGTCCCTGTTAAGTTTTTTTTTAATTCATCCATTCTAAATTATTCGTAGGATGTCTGTTTGCTACCCCCTTATTACCCAAACATAACCTATTGTTCCCTTATAATTGCACGTAGGTACAATATAAATACGAAACATTCATCTTAACTTTAGTTTACTCACGCAGTTCTTTGCAGGTTGTATAGCTGGTTGTTACTCTCTATTACCAAAACGTAACCTATTGTTCCCGTATACCTAAATGTACGTTCTTTATAGGTACACTATATTTACAGAAACGTACACTGTAAATTCAGTATACTTACGTAGTTTTTTGCGGGTTGAATATCTGGTTTGTTATCCCCTTATTACCCAAATATAATATTGTTCCCTTATACCTACATGTACGTTCTTTATAGGTACACTGTAATTACGGAAACATACACTGTAATTTTAGTTTACTTAGGTAGTTCTTTGCGGGTTGTAATCTAAAGCGTTACCATTTATTTTGTGCATAGAAATGACCCGTTATCTTCTTATGAATAATGTTTAATTCATTGTCTATCTTCATTTCATGGCTGGACTGCTACTACTCACTTTTTGTATCTTCCACACATCTCTTCAAACATTCAAAAACTATTCAGATATTCCCATGTTACATAGCCTACTTTATAAAGTTCTCACTTAATGCTCAATAAATGTAACTGTCATTGCCCGTTTTTCAGGAATGCAGTGGAAGCATTTGGATCCATGTGCAAAGTTTTTATTGAGAACACAGGCAGGGTGTCACACCCAGCTGGAGTTGCCGGTGAGAACTGTATTAGGCACTCCAGCCTTAGACTCATTCTGTGTGTTTCATGTCTGTCTCCCCAGTTCAGTCACTCCCGGACTCCATTCCCCAGAATGCACCTCTCCCCCTCAGCTGTTGCTTGTTAGGTTCATTCATTCAATCATTCAATCATCACCACTTGTATAAGTACTAGTCTGTTTGTCTGTCTGGTTGCTGATTATTGCATGTGGCTCGTCCCTTCCTTGTAAGTGGTTTTCCCTGTCTCTCCCTGTTTGTATTGATTATTGTTCTGATTCCCCGTTGCCAACTTTTGCTTGTCTTCTGACCACGATTCTGTCTATCCTGCATTGCTCTGATTGCCATTGTTTGACCATCACCAGTTTACTCTGTCCTTTGAGCTTGTTATTAAATACCCTAGCAAATGGATTCAACTGTCTCCGTCTTCATTCACGACAGAATGATCAGCCCCGTAGAATCCAGCGGGTATTTTTTCAAGAACACCGAGTACGACGAGGACATTATGCAGTACTTGCATATGATATGTCAATGATAACCCGACATTGAGGATTATGTTGAGGAGTTTGTATCATACAGCCACCTCGCTCACGCCACTGAGGATGAACTCAAGCACTGTTTTTACATGGGGCTTGACCCAGAAGTGCTCAACGAGGTGGATGAGCAACTGGTAAAGGATTCAGAGTGGAACCTAGGTGAACTCATAGATGCAGTTCTACTCGTTCTTGGATCACCGCTGACAGTAAGCGAGAGTATTGACGAAGTTTGCGATGAACAGCAGCTGTTTTCGCCCGATGCTGTCAGCTAGATGAAGGCTGCTTTTCTGCTCACCAGCGAGATGACGGAAATGGCCGAGTGTAGATCCAAAATGGCGGATACGGATAAACACTGGCAGAAGATGGCAGCTGGAGCTTCAACATTCACTCGTGCAGCTCCTGTTATGCCGCAAGATGAACAACACACTGCTCCGCTGGTTCCGGTTCATCAACCAGGGGAACGAAGATTCATCTCAGCAATCCAAGACCTGCAAATAGGAGGTTTACGCCCTGCGACAGGGGCTGTGATCACAGCTAGGGGAGCTGTCTGCTACTTCAGTGATTCCTGATTCGCCCACAGTGGGCGCCGATACCATCACCCAGCGAGAGGGGCTGAGTGATGTTCATTTGGGTACAGGGCTACAGCTAGGGGAGCTGGCTGCCACTCCAGTGATTCCTGATTCGCCCACAGAGGGCGCCGATACCATCACCCAGCGAGAGGGGCTGAGTGATGTTCAGTCGAGTACAGGGCTACAGCTAGAGGAGCTGTCTGCCACTTCTGTGGTCCCTGTTTCACCCACAGAGGGCGCTCATGTCATCACCCAGCGAGAGGGGCTGAGTGATGTCCAGTTGGGCCCAGGGCTAGAGCTAGGGGAGCCTTCGGCCGTCCCAGCGGTTCCTGATCCGCCTGCAGGAGGTGTCAATCCTGCACCACTGTGAGAGGGGCCTGTGTATATCCCAGATGGTTATGGGTTCGCAGTCTGCGATCAAGTGAATCCTCGCGGTTCTCAAATAGCAGGTTACGGATGCTGGCCTCGCGTCAGGTTACTTGGAGTCGAGAGTGTCTCTGTCGGTTCCGGTATCATGTCCAGTAACTTTGTTGATGGCCCTCAAGAGTTTCAACCAGTCAGTTACAGGTTTCATTCCTGTCACACGGTACGAGGGAACGTGTGTTAGCCAACAATTGGTTACCCAGCCAGGAGAGCTGAGGAAGGTCTGCACAGTTAAGTAGTCTGAGAGGCTGCAGAAGGCTGTGGACTCATTGTCCACAGACAAATTTTAATGGGTCCAAGTCCCGTGGGTACGAGGAGCCGTGGGTTGTTCAGTCGGTCTCAGTTACACAGCCCGAGGGGTTGTCTAAAAGCCTTAGGGAGGCTCAATTCTCAGAAGGGGGTACATGGCCAGGAGAACCGTCTGACACGCTGGTCTCTACAACTGAGGCTCCGCCAGTGGCTGCAACCCCTCTGGGGTAGTCGGTCGCTTCCTCAGAGGGTCCGTTGGTGGCTGCACGTTCCTCAGATTCAGAGGCAGAACCTCCTGAGGGTCAACGACATTCTGGTGCAATAGTTCAGGGGCGAGACAGCCATTTTGTGAAGTGGCTTAGGGGCGGCAGACATTTTGTGCTGACATCGTGGCTGAGGCATAGCGGCCATCTTGAACTCTGACTCTGGATGAGGCATGATGGCCATCTTGAACTGTGGTTCTGGGTAAGTTATTTTCGTGGGTGGGGTGACCAGTTTGTGTGGCGTTGGGATGGCCACTTTAATCTCTGCAGTGGAACATCCCTCATCCGCGATGCTCACAGTGAATGTGGAACAGGGCATATTCTAGAAAATCCTCGAGACAATATCCAAATTTCCCCCACAACACACATCACAAAATTGGGTGACATATTCCTTAAGGGTTGAGCTACCTTGCTTCAGGTCTAGAAGTTGTTCTGCTGGGCTGAACAACTGGCTGAAGTCCTCTGAGTAACCCACTGGATCCTGTTTTGGCAAAGTCTTCTGTCAGGAATGCGGCGGAATCGTTCAGATCCATATGCAATGCATATGTTTTTATTGAAAACACAGCCAGGGTCAGTAACACAGGCAGACAGAACAAGGTCAGGGTACACACGCAAATGTCGGGGCAGGCAGAAAACAATCAAAATCCAATATACGCGGTCCAAAGTAAAAAAAAAACAGACAAAATAAAAACAGGAAAAACGCTAAGAAATGATCATCAGAGCAAACCAAGACTTGTGTGTTGAAGTTTCAGACTAGCTTTTATGTGTGTGTGTGTGTGTGTGTGATGAGTGTGTGGGTGTTATGTGTCAGTCAGCAAGGGAAGTATATTTCTTATAGTATATATCCTGGGCTTGAGAATAACACCCACAAAACATCAAATGACGGTGGGTTTCAGATGTAGTGGGTAGCACATTCACCCCCCAGCTACTTGAATTTTATTTGTAGTTACAGAGTTCAAGATTAAAGGGATACTCCACTTCAAACTTAAAATTTTATCATTAATAACTAAAAATAATTAATAATTATATGTCATTCCAAACCCACAAAATCTGAAAACCCACTTTCTGAAAACCTTGTGTCTGCAAAGAGATGGGACTATGAGTAAGGACCACCGGACAAGCAGCTCATCACGTGGCAGTGATCAAAGAAAAAAAAGAGACACATTAGTATTTATTATATTCATATTTATTTGTTCATTTTATTTTATATTCATTAAGTAGTAGAAGATTAGTATCATGAACCAAAAGGGAAAAAACACAGTTTTTTGACATTGAGATACCATTTATAAACTCAGATACAGAACTGCAATAGAAAAATAAAAGATTACCACAAAATATCCATGTTCAGGTGTGTGGGTTGTTGCTTTAGCATTTTGGGAAATTATGTCAGCACTCAGTAACCCAGAAAAAAACTGGTTTTGAAACAGTCTGCAGTCTGTCTTAGTAAATTGTAAAGCATTTGTCAGTAAAATACAGCTGGACTATTGTTTGTGTGCATTTGTGAATGTGCGTGACACAACCTGGCACAGGCCATTGCACAGAGACAGGCTCACTGCCAGAAGGTGGAATTAGCTAGATAATGGAAAAATAAGTCATGGAAATACAGAAAGAAATGAGAAAGACAAAGAATGAAGGAAAAGAAAAGGAAGAGAAAAGTGAAAAGATGGTAAAGAGATGTATATTTTGCTGGAGATGGAGTGAGATATACATGGAATAATGTACATGTAGAATAATGGATGCTTGAATAAAAATAAATGAATAAATAATAATACTAATCACAATCACACAGCGTGTAATAAAACATAGTGTGTAGTTAAAGGACATATAATGCATGAATGGAATAGACCATAATCAGTCATGTTTTGTGTGTGTGTGTGTGTTATTGCACCATTGTATTTTGTGGAATATTGTGTTTTTGAGTGTATGAGAGCTTACTAGATTTGTGTGTATTCTTAATGCATTATAAAAACTGTATAATTTGTTTTAACATCTCATGAATAATCATAAACATAATGATAATACATTATAATATTTACATATTACATAACCTTTTAAGCATATAATTATTTATAACACACAAGGAACATCATAATAAATCTACTTAGTTTATAAGGGTCTATCTTGACATTGTTTGTTGCAGATCTGCACAGTACCTTACAACATCTTGAATTGTGCTCATAGACCCACATATTTGTATTTTTTAGAAAATGTATAAATGTAAATTTTTATAACACCATTCTTTGTATTATATTACCTTTGCATCAATTTTTTTTTTTTTTTACTCTAATGCAAGGGTGTTTCTAATGCAATGTCTGTTGGAGGGATGGTAAATTTTACATTGTTCGCTCTTCTGACTGCTGTCATCAGTCTCTATTTTTTCCTTTTATTGGAAGTCATGAAATCACCATCGTGGAGTTTTTCTTTTGCTATTTGAGCAAATAGGAATGCAAAAAATATATGTTGTACTCTCCCATTCACTGCTTTTCAAGTTAACCTAACTATGACGACTTCTGCTGCTGAGAAACCCGGAAACGTTAAAAAGGTCCATTGTGTTATAAATGATCATAATCTTAAAATCTATAACCACAAATAAGTAAATATTATAACACATTAAAGCTGTTCTTATGGATATTCATGAGACAGCATATACAACATATTATAAATTATTATTATTTATTATATTATTTATAATGTATTCATTATAATGATTTAAGAATACCCTTATAATGTATTATAAATACATGCTTCATAGAAAGTGTTGCCATTTTTCTTTTTTTTTTATCCATTTTATTTCTCTATTTAATTAGCAACAAATTCCTGATCATAATGAAATTAGTTTTTTGTTATTAACGAGTTACTTAATTGATTATGCTCTCAGGGTTCTGATATGCAGCATTAAACTGCAAATCTTAGAATAATAGGTCACCTCTTAAATATGCAATTTTATTAATTTACACCTCTCATTTATAGGAAGCAACAATATATTTAATATATATGACTAAAGTACTGAACAATCAATTTGATTGTTTTTTTTTATTTTGGAGAACAGTAATGTATTGATAAAGTTGACAAATGATCAGCAGGTTTACAATATTCATTTTCATTTTAATTTGTCTTTAGTAGGAATTGTAATTTAGGTTGAACATAATCATATATATGTGTGTGTATAAATATACATAATAAAAGACACACAAACACATTACACTACACAGCACAGACAATATCTTAGAGGATGGAGTTGTATATGCTGAGGTCATAATTTTACATACACCTTGCTTAATCTGCAAAATGTTAATTGTTTTACCAAAATAAGAAGGAGCATACAAAATGCTTGTTACATTTAGTATGTTTATATAGTCAAGAGAAAATAGTAGTTTTATTTAAAATGACCCTATTCAAAAGTTTATCTATGCTTGATTCTTTATACTGTGTTTACCTGAATTACATTTTTTTAAAAGTTAATTCTTCACAGAAATAAACCCTTTTCAAGTAATCAAAATGTTCCAAATAGTAAATAAACATCTAAAATGATCTTCATTTCAAGCGCGTGCATACAGTAAGAAACACCTTTCAGAAAGCATTCAATCTCCCTTTTGCAATAAAAGTACATTATTGCAAAACATATCTTGGCGCGATTTACACATAACATAATCTGCTATGTCTTACATAAACATTTAGTTAATGGTTGGGAAAAAATATTATGTTTAGATATTAGATCCACATGTTACAATAGCTTTTAATATAGATCTGTATTTTAATCAAACATTAGAAATTGCTGCTCTTGATTTAACTAATGTTTATTTGCATCTTTGTTATTTCAAAAACAAAGATCAAATGAAAAAAAAGCAATTTGTGATTAATAGCATAGTAATTGTTATCAAGACAATAAAAAGAGAGAAATATGCAACATTGCCTCTTGATTTTGCTTTGGAAACTCTGCTGACTTCCAATGGCTGTAGGTCAGTAATTTTTTGTCTGATTCCGACAAGTCATATATAATTTTCAGTATATTTTAATGAAAATATGAAAAACACAGATAACGAAATTTTGAAAATTTGTTAATTTCAAGCCATTTTGGCAGCATGGGTTAAAAATGTACATATGTTCTGTTCAAAAGTTTACACCACTGGCTCTAAAAGCATAATTTTTCTTCTGGAACCTTCTGGTCCACAGTTGTCATCAGTGTGAAAAGATAGATCTCAAAGTCATTGTTGAAAATGGTTAAAATACAAAAAAAAAAAAAAAGAATTTGTATTTTTCTGAAGAACAATGGGCAGTTAAAAAACAAAACATTATTCAGGTAACAACATGGTATAAAGAATCAAGTGTATGTAAACTTTTCAATGGGATCATTTTTATAAATTCAACCGTTATTTTCTCTTGTGGATGTGGATATGTAATTTTTTTTGTGAATTATCATATATAGATCAATATTAAATAAAAAAAAAAAATTTGTATGATCCCTTTTATTTTGGTAAAATATTTCACAGGTGTATACTAAAAATGTATAAAACAAGGTGAAAGAGAATTATGCGTATGATGGAAAACTATTTTCTAATTCTATTCTATTTATCTTTTTCCTCTTCGGTCAGTCCTTCGGCTAGCCAAGCTGGCAGGTTACAACCAGTGTTCATGTGGAGTGAGAATGAATGCCTAATCTCAGACTGCCGAGCTGGAGAGTTTGAGCCACCCCACCTCAGTATAGGCCCCTGTGATATACCAATACAATGCTGCCATCAGTTTGGTCCAGGATGTCTGCACTTCGGGTGTAAAGCACTCTCCAAAGTCTTCAGCAAGTATCTCCAGAATAACCCCACTTAAAATCTGTAAAAAAAAAGAAAAAAAAAGATTTGTCAAAGGAGGAAACAAAGGGGGGAAAAAACACAAAGAATTAATTAGCTGGCTTCAGTAAGGGTACGCTGTAAAAAATCATAAACACAACATTTTGTTTTTGCAACCATTTTTCCATGTACACAAAAGGCCTAATTATCTCAAAAATTGTACATAAATTTGTCTAAATCTGTGTTAATGAGTACTTTTCCTTTGCCGAGATAATCCAACCACATCACAGGCGTGGCATATCAAGACAGCATGACTTTAGGACCTTAGGCTTTCCACAATAATTCCACAATTTCCACAAAAAAAATCTGTCAGTATCTGCAACATGGGCCTGTGCATTATCATAATGCAACATGAGGTGATGAATGGCACAACAATGGGCCTCAAGATCTCGTCATGTTCCATCTGTGCATTCAAAATGCCACCAATAAAAATGCACCTGTGTTTGTTAATACCTTAAGCCTTCTCATATCATAAGCCCACAACGTTGACATCAGCAAACCACTCACCCACACGATGCCATCAGGGGCGGACTTACCCATTAGGCAAAGGTAGGCAACTGCCTTGGGCCCCCAAAATGCTTTTCACAAGATGCAAATTAAGCATGGACGCACGAATGGTTACGGTGTTTATTACCACGACCGTCTGTGTGTTGGAGTTGAACGTGCTTTGTGTGTATCCTGCTTGTAGCAAATGAAAATATTATGCATCTGAAAAACTCAGATATGTTGCTTCTCTAAGGCCCCATTTACACATGCGTTTTCATTTTAAAAAGCATAACTTTAGGCACTTATCCCGGCGTTTTTCACCCTCAAAAACTGACACTTTTGAAAACGCTGCAAACCTTGTTTTACTTTGAAAACTCTGAGGTAGGTGTAACGCCAGTGTAAACAAGGATTGTTTTTATTCTACACACCATTTTAAAATGAAAACGCACTAGTGTTAACAGAGTGTGGTAAAGTTAGTTTTAATGTTATTCGCCTATGCTGCTTCAGGGAGCGTCTGCAAATTTACATCTCAGTACTAAATGAAATACAAATTTCTACTAATTAAGCCTTCACATGCAAGCACAGCTGTTGTTATGCGCTAATAAATGTATAAATAACGTAATATAAATAAACTGTTGTTACAAAAATCACACCCCAATACATATGCAATAATGAGCAATATCATACCCAATTTTTAAATCCAGTTATCCGTGTGTGGATCACGGATGATGCCTGTCACTGACTTACATTATACTCCATTACATGGAATTCTGTGAGATCAGGTCATCAGCAGATGACTCTCCCTGAGAACATTTCTGACTGTTTGTGCAGATAGCTTATTGTTGCAGCAGCTGTCTGGATGGCTGGTCTCAGATGATCTTGGAGGTGGAGATGCTGGATGTAGCATCTTGATATGCTACACCTGTGAGGTGGATGGATTATCTCGGCAAAAGAGAAGTGCTCACTAACACAGATATAGACAGATTTGCTTGGTGGTGCTCTTGCAGAGACAGAAGTAGACGAAGGAGATGCACCGAGGCAAGATGAATGTAGAGCTGCTGTACTTGTTGGTTTCTGAAAATAATGAGCTGGAGCTGCTGCTTAAAATATTTATGTTTTTTTTACCAGTAAACAAAAAAGCATGTTAATGGTTTTGACAAGCGCGTCTTATTGCTACCTTCTTATTCTGTGTAACAAGCGTAAAAAGAAGCATTAAAAGTTGTGCAGTGCCATTTTGTGTACCGGGATATTCCTGTTCTTCATTAAACGCCATAGGCTCATCATCAGTGAAAATTTCTTGAGTATGAACAGCGAAAATCACTGACGATATTCATGCACGATAATCGTCTCGGTGTGTACGAGCCTTTAGATCTTTGAGTTCAGCTCATGGAAAATGGGTGCAAAAACAAAAGTGTTGCTTTTATAATTTTGTTCAGTGTAAATGTTACAATTTTAATAAATAACAATGATTGGCTAATCATACTTCTACTGCACTGAAGCAAGATTCTGTCTTTTTTCACACAACGCAGTTAGAGCTCAACTTTGACTTCTAGTTTTTTTCCTTCATTAGAATTTAAAGACATTCCACTGACATAATGTCACTGTGCTATATGTGTGACTGTGAGGAAGTGTGAGAGAGGAGGCATGGAGTATGACACAAACTTTACAAAAAACACGTCTTCAGTGTCGAAAAGCATTAACTGTATACTAACAATTTTATACAACAGTGCACAGCAACACAGTGTTTCATTCCCAAAATTAGTCTGTCTTTGAATTCAGCCAGTGATTCAGCGGTCTAGTCACTTGTTTTGTATACAGTATATTTGAATTACAGTACGATAACAGTACATGAATTATAATGTAGTAATACATGAATTAACAATTTCTTGACTATAAACTAATGATGAATTAAGACATCTGTTAATCAAGAACTAATTTAACTACGACATAACTTATATGAATTACTGCATGAATAACGCCACCTTAATTACACATTAGTTACTGTATTAATTAACAATTTGTGGTAAACTAAGTCAAACACACAATTGTTTATAAATTTACCACCTGCGGCTTTCATGAATTCATGAGTTGTTAACATATAATTACGTCATGACTTTACTTGAGGGGGCACTCTATTACTAACTTGTCATTAACAATTTATAAAGTAACATGAATTCATGACTTCTTAAGATCCTTCAAAAAGTTATCAATTACACAGTTTTTATACATATTCAAATATTTGGTGTGTTTTGGTGGTTTGTAAAGAAGTGGAAGAGCAGAGGTCATGTGGCTGCATTTGGATGGAGAGGTAACTGAATGATAGAAGGAAAGTTGACATTTTGAAGAGGCAATAGTAGCCCAAAAGAAGAGCCAGAGCACAAGAGAAACATCGGACTTCAGTGCATTATTACGATGTAATGACAGTGAACCAATCTATATTTTAATTTGGAAAATTGTGTCAGCATGAAAACTTTATTGTAGGATGGCAGCAGTGGAATCACTCAAAACAGGATGAGATGAACTTGTTTTAATTATGAATGCATTATTGTTTGTTGGATGAGTAAGGTTTAATGTAAATATTGCAAGAAATTCACTGTCATTCACTGCTGTTTGTGCAGCTGTAGGTGGAAGATTAATAAACAATTTTATTCTTGAAGATGGCTAAATATTCAGATGATTGGATTAAGTTGGGCAGGTCATTCTAGCAAGAGGGAACATTTAATTTAAAAGTCTGTGACTTTGTTCTGGAATGGTACAATAAAGTGATATTCACGTACAGAAAGCAAGCTTCTACAGGGCACGTAAGTCGGAAGTAATGATTTTAGGTAAAAGGATGCAGAGCCAGTGGTGGTTTTGTAGGCAAACATCAATGCTTTTAATTGTATGTGAGCATTTTTCGGCTCATTAATTCATTTTGCTGACAAATCAAAATTCCAAAATTAAAGACATAACAACATAAAAAAACAATACATTACATACCTTCCTCCCACTAAGGATGGCTACTCAAACAACCCCCCAAAAGTCCAGGAGAGTGGTTAAGCAGAGATGGAACAATGGGAGGGACAGAGAGCAAGACACATGAAGAAAAACAGGACATAGATCATGACATGGAGTGTGGATCACCGGGCAAGAACATAAGTTATGTTATGGTTCATGGAACAGTGAATGACCTGTACCCTGGAACAAGGGGCAAAGGCAGTTCTAAACCATTGAGCAGAGGTTGGCCTGAATCATGGGGCACTGGAGGACCTAGGCCATGAAACAGTTTCAGACATTGAAACAATTGAGGTCCTGGGCCATGGAGCAGTGTCAAACATTGAAACTCTGGAGAACTTGGGCCGTGGATCAGGGGAGACTGAAACAGAGATCACAGAGAGGTTAATAGCAGGCTCAATGGCCATAACAGGACAGGAGGTCAGTTCAGAAATGGCATCTTTGGATGGAACAGGACAAGTGATAAGCTCAGATATGGCCTCCATGGCCATTTTTTAGAGAGGCAGAGAGTTCATGGCCTTATTGGTTGTGAAAGGACAGGTAGAGAGTTCATGAACAGCCTTTTTGTCAGTGACAGAACAGACAGAAAGTTCATAGATGGCCTCCATGGTTGTAACAAGACAGATTATGAGTTCATGAATGGTCTTCTTTGCCAGTGACAGGGTAGACTGTGAGTTCATGGCATGACACAAGCTGGTTCAGATTTGCCAGGTATGGTATGAACAGCTTTTAACTTGTTAGACATGATGTGAAGAGGCACTGGCTTGGCAGGCATGATTTAACCATCTCTGGCCTGACAGGCATGGTGTGTACAGACTTTAGCTTGACAGATATGACATGAACAGTTGATGGCTTGTCAGGCATGACATAAGCAGGTCCTACAGTAGCAGAAATGGTGGTAGCAGGCCTTGTAGTAGCAGGCATTATGTTAGCAGGCCTTGGAGTAGCAGGCATGATTTTAGCAGACCTTGGGGTAACAGGAATGATGTGGGCAGGTCTTGGGTTAGCAGGCATGAGATGGACAGGCCTTGGAGTAGAAGCCGTGTGGTAAACAACTCCTGACATGACAGTCAGGACAAGAAAATGTTGAAGTGCAACTACTGGGTACATTAAGTGGTTGCTAATTCAGTAACAATAGCCCCACTGAAGGTGACTATAACAACCCATGTGCAGATTTACCCCAAAAAGTGATCCGAGTTACAAACATAATCCAAACAGGCACTTGACTTGGCAATAACAGACTTGACACGGAATGAACAGACTTGACTTGGCATGCATAAACTAGACTCACCGACAGCAGATTACAACATCAATACACACCAAGGAACAATGGAAACATGATGGCTACTTATAGCAAACAATACAAGTCACATGACAAGGACAGCCCTCTCACATACTGCTTTACAGATCTATAACTTTTGTCGCTCAGTATGGTAACACATTAATTTTGCACATATCAAACGTTCTGCGCTCCGGTGTGGTTAGTACGTTCACTCACTGACCTACACTATATTGCCAAAAGTATTTGCTCACCCATCCAAATAATTGGAATCAGGTGTTCCAATCACTTTCATGGCCACAGGTGTATAAAATCAAGCACCTAGGCATGCAGACTGATTTTACAAACATTTGTGAAAAATGATCCAGAATGCAGCAGCACGACTGGTCTTCAACGAACCCAAAAAGGCCCATGTCACACCTCTCCTCATCTCC
>JAUMHI010000420.1:0-13397 GCA_032359435.1 Enteromius unitaeniatus | reverse complement strand
TCATAAGCGCTGAGGGGGTCGCCATGGAGGAGAACAAAGTGACCGCAGTAACCCAGTGGCCACAACCTCGCAACTTGAAGGAATTACAACGCTTCTTGGGGTTTGCGAACTTCTATAGAAGATTTATTCGCAATTTCAGTAAGGTTGCTGCACCACTCACAGCTATGACAACCAGAGACACCCGGCGTCTGCCCTGGACCCAGGAGAGTGTGGCGGCCTTTCAGGACTTAAAGACACGTTTTACTACTGCACCCATCCTCCGACACCCTGACCCGTCGAAACAGTTCACTGTGGAAGTGGATGCCTCAAGCATAGGAATCGGAGCCATCCTGTCCCAGCGCCACGGCTCACCCGCCAAACTGTACCCCTGCGCTTTCTATTCCCGTAAACTGAATCAAGCTGAACGGAATTATGATGTGGGCGACCGGGAGCTGCTAGCCCTCAAGGCTGCATTAGAGGAATGGAGACACTGGCTGGAGGGCGCTCATGAGACCTTCTTGGTGCTAACTGACCATAGGAACCTGGAGTATCTAAGAAGTGCAAAGAGATTGAATGCCAGGCAGGCCAGGTGGTCATTGTTCTTCTCTCGCTTCCGGTTTCAGATCACCTATAGACCAGGCTCAAAGAACATCAAGGCGGACGCCCTATCACGTCAGTTCGACGCCCCTCTAACCCCCCGGGAATCGGAGACCATTTTACCTCCCAATCTCATCATCGGCCCCGTTCAATGGGACATCATGGGAGAGATCCAGACGGCCCAGGAGATGGAACCCACGCCAGCAGACTGCCTTCCCGAGAAAGTATTCGTGCCCGAGCCCCTCCGAGACAGGGTACTCCATCTCGTTCACGACAGTTGTAACGCTGGCCACCCCGGGATCTTAGCCACAGAGGAATTAGTGACTAACCGCTTCTGGTGGCCCACTCTCAGACGAGAGGTAGAGGAATTCGTCAGGAGGTGCCCGACGTGTCAGATGGTTAAAACCCCCCGCCAACGCCCTGCGGGACTCCTTTGCCCATTACCGATACCCCAGAGACCCTGGTCGCACCTTGCGGTGGATTTTGTCACCGATCTGCCTCCGTCCAATCAGTTTACCACCATTCTGACGGTCGTGGACCGGTTCTCGAAGGCCTGCCGGTTGATTCCGCTAGTCAAGTTACCCACTGCGTGGGACACAGCACAAGTCTTGTTGGAACAAGTTTTCAGAAATTACGGGCTGCCCGAGGATATAGTTTCTTATAGGATATAGCTTATTTTCAGTGGGTGGTAATAGACTAGAAAGGTACAGTATTATACCATCTTGCAGATAACGTTTCTTTAGTCATTCGTCAATCCTACAGCCTGAACGCATGTGTGTGTGTATATATATGTTATGAATGAGGACGTGAAGCGTTATTTTTTTATGCCAAAAATCATTCGGAAATTAAGTAAAGATCATGTTCCATGAAGATTTTTTGTAAAATTCCTAATGTAAACATATCAAAATGTCATTTTTTATTAGTAAAATACATTGATTAGATATTCATTTGAACAATTTTGAAAGGTGATTTGCTCCGTATTTAGATTTCTTTGCGCCCTCCGATTCCAGATGTTCAAATAGATGTATCTCGGCTAAATATTGTCCTATCCTAACAAATCATGTATCAATAGAAAGCTTATTTATTGAGCTACATATGATGTATACATCTCAGTTTTGTAAAATTTTACCTTATGACTGGTGTTGTTGTTCAGGGTCATAACTATTACTTACTAAATTTTGACTTTTTATATCATGGTTAATCACCAATGGATGCTTTCTCCTGAAATAGACTTCTTTAATGAATAATTTCTTTCATTATTAATAACATGTTAACTAAGAAAGGTTGCATTTCTCTTTCTGCTTTTGGCTGGCAGCTATGACAACTGAATCAAGAACTGAGACAAAGAGTGTGTTATTCAGACATTCATAATAATTACTGTATTACCAAACTGTTTCATTTCACCATATAATGTAATTTATAATTGCAGAGCTGAAACCTGTCCATCTCGAACAGCAGCTGCACAAACTGTTGAAAGTCAAACACACTTGAACGCAGCACAGATGAACAAAACAAGTATTTAAGGCATTTGCATGAAATTATATCTCTAAATTGCAAACAAAGCTTTAAAAGATTCAATTGTAATGCATTAAATGTAAAAATAGTTCTGGGTTGTAAATACAAATGTCTCTCCATCACTTACAGGCTTGATGTGGTTCTGGTCATGTGTCTTGCAGTGATTCTGCTGTTACTGCTGGTTACTCCTGTTGCTATAGTAACTTGGAGACTGAGAAAGGGTGAGTTTTCTTTATAATTGAAATTATAGTCCTTCATTTACACCTACTTAACAAATAAATATATATAAAAATAAAGATATTAAAAACATGATTTGAAAGATATTTAACCAAATTAGTAAAATATAAAATGTATTGTCTTGTATTGTATAGAATGATTCGGTTTATCAATGAGAATCAAGTATTTCAGATCAAATAAATAGTATGTCACGCCGTCACTCACTGAACAACTGAACCAGCTTACAGAGTCCCACTCACCTGATAACTGAGCACCTGCTCCCACTTACCTGCCACCTTCATAACCACACACTCCTCAGTTGCTCACAGGCTGGATTTCCCCATCTTGAATAAGGAAAGACTCTTTGAACGTTTACTATTTAATTTGTTTGCTTAATTTGACTGCCTCTTCTGTTCTCTGTTGTTTGGAAATGTTGTGATTAAATACACCTACCTTGCCTGAACTCTCATTCTGAGTGTGACCGAGTATTTATTTGAAATAGTATTTATAGTATTTTATCTGTGCATTTAAATCATAGACCACTATCAAGTTCAATTTTGTTTTTAAGTAATCTATCAGTGAACAGCTTCAAAAAACAACAACCTTTTTTTAAACATTTTAAAAATATATAGAATATTCTGTAACTTTTGTGGAATGGAAAGATTGCATCAATGTCAAACATTCTTTACAGTGAACATGGAAAATATTGTGCAATTTATTTTTCATATCTCTCTCTGACAGAGAGGGGTCAAAATACAGAAGAAGACCGTTTTAACAGAACCACAGTAATTATTTTAGAATCTAATTAACACCATTAATGCATTTCAGAAATCTTCAGAAAATAACACATTCACCCAAAACCCATCAGGAATCTAAATCTGTGTTTGTTTGATGCAGATGTCCTGTGAAAACCAAATGATCTCCAACAGTCCAGCAGATGCTACTGTAAGTCCTCAGTCTATATGTGTTGCTGTCTGTAGAAACTGATTGTAAATGAATAATCATCATGTGTTTATTCAGTCTTCTGCCTCAGTGGATGATACTTCAGTGATTTATAGTTCTGTGATTACCTGTCCTAAAGCAGTAAGTGTCTCCTCTGAACATTTTCTATTAATATTATTCATTAGTGATATGTCATGGCAGTTTGGGCTAGGATATCTATGTTTTGTTGTGTAACTTGTTGCAGTGAAACGACACATTAAGAGTTGTGATGCAGAAATTAAATTCTAAGAGCTGATCTTGTTTATTCACAGCCTTCATTTTCACAGAATTCAGATGGTGAAGTGATCTACAGATCTGAGAAAAAAACACGCAAGGCCGTGAATTCATAAAAAGAGGTGTTGCTTCTGCTCCTTCTGAAAGAACTGTGAAAAAGTAAAAGTCAATAATTGTAACTTAACAATAAATCTATTTTAGAGTTTCAGTTTAAATTGTGTAAAGGTTTAGTGCATAACAAATCAGCTAAAAATATGTGTCAGTAATGTGTTTTTATATATATGTTGCTTTGCATTACTGTGAAAACAAAATAATTATTTCAAGCCTCTTTCAGTAGTTATGAAATGCATCTGAATATTACAGGTATATGCAACCCTGTATCACGCCAAGACGTGACATTATCACGTTGGTCCGCTTTGAAAAAGTGGGTAGGTTTCACGTCTGAGGAGGCTAAACCGTGACAGCTACACGTTTTTTAAAGCGGACGTGATAATGTCACGGCTTGGCGTGATACCAGGTTGGCATATTCCAGAATGAATTCATGACCAATCAACACTTTAAAAAGAGTTCAAATATTCTTCAATTTTCCTTTTTTTCTCGTGATTTCTTTAAATCCAGATTAGGCTTACATAGCTTAAATGCATTTTTTGTTTGAAAGTCAATCTTGTTAATCATATATATATATATATATATATATATATATATATGTATGTATATATATGCAAGTTTCAAAATTCAGAAATTTGTGTTTTTTACACTATCTTCGAGAAACTATATTACAAACTTTCCATTAAGACCCAAAAGAATCATATTAGCTAGTGGAAAATTGGCTTTGTAAGACTCCTGTACAAATGTTCTATTGTCATAAATGATAAGACAGTAAAATAGTCTTATCATTTACTGTACCTGGTCACTCTTCTTACTAAGGCCTAACAATAGCTGCTATAGTAAATCAGAAGTCTAATATTGTGGATACTCATAAATTAGTTGAATGATTTGTATTCTGTGAACCTCTTGAAAAGCTGTTTGAGTACAGTACTTTGAATCCAGTAAAACACCTTTAATATTTAATAAAGACAATTTGCTTAAAGGTTACTTTAATAAAACTTTTACCCAGAGATTTGGAAGTTTTTGGTCCTGATTGTTAATGTTTCTACCTAATGGAGTTTCAGTATGGAAGTCAGCATTCATCGAGGATGCTTTGTCGATTCTCTCAGCCTGTGCATAGGCACTAGGGATGTGCATCTCTATAACTGAGGCCGATGCGATATGCTTCTCGATGCATAGCCAACGATACGATACATGAAAGATACATGAAGCAGCTAGCGATACAATACGATACACCCCTGTTACGATGCAGTGCAAACTGATTTCGATTTTATGCAATGAAACAAATATGCAGGTATACAGTTACTGGGAGCCCTCGTTCTCTGTAACACTGTAAGGCTGAATGTCTTTACAAACAAAAAAGGCTTAAAACTGTACACCAGTTTCACACTGCATGTGTCAGTAGGGCATAAGCAGCACCAAGTCTATTTGCTGCGCTGCTTACACTGAATTTAAGTGACAGTGTGTTGTTCTTGATGAAAACTGACCCGATTAACATGAAAAGTAACAGATTTTATCATAAAATCGTGTAATTGATGCGTTTTGTGTTTCACACTTATCATATGAAAAAATAACATGCACAAATTCACATAATTTACACAAGTTTTTGCCCAAACTTCAAAGGTCTGTTAAATAAATAAAACTAGATGCATTTGTTAGTTTTAAGATTAGTTTTTCAGTTCACTTCCAAATACACTTTATTATTGGAATTCTTTCTGAAATTTGTCTTGGATCTCAAAGCGTAACCCATTCAATCTAGCATCATGCATGCAAGTCTTCTGCTGCATGGCAAAATTTTATATTTCTTGTGTGATGTGAGAAGGGTCAGACATATTTTTTCCTGACAGGCTCTGCTATTTTTTCATATACACATATAAACTTTTCTCAAGTTTATTGTGTAAACTATAATATAGGCAGTCGCATAACAAAGTATGCTGGCAATGACATAAATCAAAGCACACAGTATTCGGAGAAGAACGCTGGAAAATACGACAGAAACAAGATGCTTGTCTATAGCCTACTGCAGAACAAGCCGCGGACAAACGCTGCCAGTGTGAAAGCACAACTGGCTCGCTCTGCATATGCGCCGCTTACGTGTGCAGTGTGAAACCGGTAAGGCAGCTGCGATTTAAAAAGGCTTGATCGTTTGCTCACCCGACGTTCTGCTAACAATAGCAGGTTCAGCTGAATCTGAGTGAGAGGAGGAGGAGAAAGCCGGAGTCTTCAAACTCACACTGTGTCGACACTTCAAGTGTGTTTTCAGATTCGTCGTGTCAATTTATCCGATGCACACATTTTAAACAGATGCATCGCATGGTTAACTTTTTAAGCCACTGCACCAAGCAAATCGGGGGATCTTCCCGTCCCTAATAGGCACTGGACGCCTGTTGAGAGAGCTGTGGGTTTTGTCCACTGGTAAAAAACACGTCTCTATGTGATTGTACCATTCTTTAATCTCTGATATGATCCTGTCTCACTCCAATTTGTCTTCTCAGCCTGACTGGCTGTATTTTGCAGACACACCCAGACCTGTTCCAGAAACTCTAAATCTTTGTCTATTCCCTCCATCAATCTCTGCAGCAGCAGTTCCGACTGGTGTCTTATCAAGGAGATGGAGGCTGGTCCTCTGCTGTTGTTGGAGGTGTATTTGAGTAGCACACAGGGCTCATGTATACAGACTCCATATCAGTTACTGTTCGTGGTCCTGAACTTAAATTTCCCTCAATAAGACTGTTCCTCACTCACTTATAATCTCTCTAAATAGAACTCTAATGTACTAAAGGCATGCACTATTTAATAGCAGAATTACTGTCTGTAAGAAATATATTTTGCTGTATCAGAAATTTTGGCCACTCAGCGGCCAAAAAGCAGACTGGAATTTTCATGTTTGAGGCTTTAAAGCCCGACCTTGTGTTTTGGCGATCACAGTGAAGCCAAGCACAGTGAACTAGCATTTTTAACCCTTTAAGCAGAGAGGATTCTGGCATGCAAAGCTGAAACATCCAGATTATAAAATCTGGTGAAAGTGGATGGCGAGGACCAGCCAGCTGCTCCACATATCTCTGACAGGGAAATACCGCTAGACCACACCCAGGACAAGCCAGTGGCTCTAGCTGAGTGAGCTTTTACTCCTATGGGGCATTCTTGGCCAAATGAAGAGTATGCTAGTAGATTAGTGTCTACAACCCACTTAGAAAGCCTCTGCTTTGAGACCAGTGATCCTTTAGAGCGGGCACTGAAGCTGACAAATAGCTGGTCAGATCGCCTAAAGGCAGCTGACCGTTCAATGTAGGCACTCAATGCTCTGACAGGGCAGAGGGGGTTAAAGTCATGGCCCTCGCTAGGGGGTAACACTGAGAGGGATACCACCTACCACCTCACGGTGTGGAGAGCACCTTCGGCACATAGCCGAGCTGAAGTGAAGTGTCCATTCTTCTGGACTGACTTTGCCCCTTGACAGAAGGCTTGAGAGAGGAAGTCATTCTGCATGGCTTCGAAGGATGCTCTGGTTTGGTTTGGAGTGGATTTCTGACGAGGGACTTGGGGGCGCCCCTGCAAATACCACCTGAAAAGGTTGCTATCCTGGCACGTAGAGTTGCCATGCTGAGCAGCTTGCAGAACGAGCACTCCTGTCCGGAAAGGCCGGCTTCCGCATTAAGTAGTCCCAGGCAGGCGACGTACTTCTCATGTCTGTCAGCGGCGTGCAGAGCGGATCCGCAGACAGAACAACGGCGACTGGGCATGTTGCTCAGTGAATTTTGCTCCTTTAGAAAGGCGCTCAGATGCCTAGATGCCAGAAGGCGGGCAGGGGCACTTATCCAGCTGCAAGGTGATGATCTGATTGGAGCAGGCTTCCAGTCAGGACCAGCAAAGGCTAACTCTAAGAATATATGCATGCTTGGCCCTGCCCATTCTGGCAGGCTTCGGTGGGAGCCGTGGCCATTGGTCGCTCTAACACAGCGTCCTGCCGATCTAAAAACCACCAGTGTTGTGCAAGTTACTTCCAAACTGTAATACATTATATATTACTTGTTACTGTTATTTAAAAGTAATGCCTTACATTACAATATTACTGATTCAAAATTGTAATGCGTTACATACTCCTGTATTATTTTTAAGTTACTCTCACCAAAATAACTACAGAGAGTGTGCTGTCAGCACAGCTGAAGAGTTCTGCATTCCAATACACACAATACACTAAAGCTCGTCACAGCATCAGCAAAAGTAGCCTAATTACCAGGAATATGTCTGAGAAAAATAGTAGGAAGATATTTTAAATTATTTAGTGTTTTCTGAGTCCATGTCACAAAGATAAATTTCCTGACTCGCCATCTCCTCTGATGCACCTTTAGTCATCTATGGATTAAAATTATAATGAAAGAGGTTTTGTTTTCGATTTCTTTTTTATTTCGTTAAGTGGTCATTTAAAGCTTTTTTTAATTTAATTTAATTTTTTAATCTTTTTTCGCTGAGTTTTGGACACACAAATAAAAGTAGACCCTTTACAGTTCTGTATGAGGTATTACTCTTACCTTTAGCCTATCAGAAAAAATTACGCTGTCTGCCTTTTTGTTTCCACTTGAAAAAATGCAAGTGGTTGCACTGGTTCATCCGTGTGCTGCAAGAGCCTGCTTTAGATTCTCCTCACAAAGTGAATATACCATCATATCACGTGTGTTATTACAGCAAAGGTTTTACGTTTAAACAGTGTTATATGCTTGAAATGTATGTAAACTTATACTTAATTAACAAAAAGGCTCCAAGCGTTTTTCTAAATTAACTAAAAAAACTAAACGAAATATTATTATTTTGCCATTACACAAAAATCTGAACTATTTTAATAGCTGAAACAGTATGAGCTGTTTTGGTAGAAAGGACCACAGTCTAGTGCGAGCCGGGCAGAGCTAATAGCCTCATTTCCACTGTTGGGCATTCCTGTAAAACCTGCCCTAATTATGCCTTCACTTGACTGCGTCACACATACACACATTATGTCAGCGAGAGCGAGATCAATTAAATAAATCGCTCTGCACATATATATTAGAAGGTGTGTTTTAGTATTCATATACTTAAACACCACACATGAATAATAACGGACCAAGAACAGAAAATAGAGCTGACTTGTGGCATTTTTTATATGTTAATATCTTGTGTCTTGCTGTGTTTTGAACAATTAAAACTTTGGCTAAGATTGTGTTGTAACTGTTACGCTCAGACATAGATGTAGACAGACAACATTGATGAGTAGAAGGGGTATTTATTAAACTTCAAACATAACTTCATCAAAGCTTGGCACGGAATATAATGAAGAAATAAAACAAAGGCAAATAAGAAGAGCGATCTCCAGATCGCTATGCCCGCACTGTAAATAGTCTTTATATAGCGATCTCCTGATCAAATGAACATAAATACATTTCCATGCTCCTTGCAGATCCCCTTCTGAGAATTAAGTGTGCGATCTCTGGATCGCTGATTCCTCTGTCCACTATGGAGACAGGTAAGAATAAATAGGGGAGTATACGTGGTAAGAAAGGGGAAAGTGCTCTTACGTGAATAGTATGATCCTCTGATCATCTTTCTTTCCCAGATGAATCATCAACAGGCGGGAATCGAAACTGAGAGATCCTTGTCCTCAATATCCCGGTTATTCTTAGAATGATCCTCCTGTCTCTGTGCTGGGTGCAGGTAAGTGCTCGGATTGTCTGTAAAACATGACAAGGTAGACGCTGGTAGACCAACATGAATCAATGACTTGGAAGAGTAGGTACAATGTAAGTATAAGGGTATGTTACCTCGAGCTCAGCCGTCTTTCCTCTGGTGATTGCAGTATTTCTGCGATGTGCTTGATTGAAATCAGGTGTTGGTAGTTAGAACTCCGGCAACAGAGACGGTGTGTTGACGGCTGAGCTGGGATCAGTTGTTACAGACGGCGTGATAGTAACGCAAACGTTACTGAACATGTTATGAGTAAAATATTACTGAAACTTGATTAGTAATGCCTTACACTACTGCGTTACAGCAAAAAGTAATTTATTTCTGTAATATATTACTTTTGTAACGCGTTACTCCCAACACTGAAAACCACTGCAGTGACCAATGGCCATTGCAGTTTCACTGCGTGATTGAATATGGCTTCAGTTAGAAGGAAATGAGGAGAATTTCCCATAGCGTCTTAGCAGACGCAGTACGAGTGGAGTATCGACAGGGAACCAGGATTTGTGGGATCTGAAGGATTTTTCTAAAGAACATCGAGAAGTTTAACTTTTGGAAAACTTACAAACTTATAAAGTCTTTTTTTGTGAAATATCTTCTTCAGGTTAATACTAAATAAACAATGACATGTATTTTGTATAATCCCTCTTACTTTGGTAAAATACTGTGATTAAAATTTTGCAGATTCTTTTAAATGTTTCTGTAAACTTTGGACTTCAACTGTGTTGCACTGTTCTCTTGTAGAGTTTCAGATTACATTCCCCTGCTGCAGAAGTCATTTCTTTCTCTTCTGAACCTGCTATGGTCCTGCTGTTTGGAGGCTAAACATCTACTGCCATCTCTTCAAAATAATTACAATAACTGAAAATATTATTAATATTTTATATTATATATAAATGCTTTCAATATTATTTATTTCAATTATTATATTAGACTATTAGACTATAAAATATATTAATTTTAATATATTTGAGAAAGACATTTCACATTTTGCAATTTTTTTTCAGACCGTCTTCTTGTACAAACAATATAGAGACGTGGACAATAACTGTCAATAAAAGCAGTGTTTGACGTACATTCACTTCTGAGTCAGCAGCACCAAAATATTTGAATTTAGTTGTTCTTTTTGTTTTCTTTGTGCTTGAAGTATTCTTGTAGCTTTATAAAATTATGGTTTATTATTGATGTTCCATCTGACTATCATCATACATATCTTTGTGTAAATACAATAAATCCATTTCAAGCATATAACAATGTATAAACGTTAAAGCACCTCCAGTGGAAACTAAATGGTCGATGCCGTCATTTTATTCAGAGTATTACATCATTCAGAACAGTACAGGGTCTACATTTATTTGGGTGCACTGACAATATCTTGAACAGGAGCACTTCACAATAATTAACCAAAACTCAGCGAAAAAAGACAAAAGATACAAAATCTTTAAATGGCCAACTAACAAAAAAAAAAAATAGAAAACAAAAACTCTTTAATTATAATTTTAATCCATAAAGATGACTTAAGGTGCATCAGAGGAGATGGTGAATCAGGAAATTTATCTTTGTGACACAGACTAAGAAAACACTAAATAATTTAAATATCTTCCTACTATTTTCCTTGGACTTATTCATGTTAATTAGGCTACTTTTGCTGATGCTGTGACAAGCTTTAGTCTATTGCGAGTATTTGAATGCAGAACTCTTCAGCTGCACTGATGGCACACTCGCTGTAGTTATTTTGGTGTAATACAGGAGTCATGTAACACATTACAATTGAATCAGTAATATTGTAATGTAAGGAATTCCTTTAAATAACAGTAACAAGTAATATGTAATGTATTACAGTTTGGAAGTAACTTGCACAACACTGATTACAGGGACCATAGACTGTAAAAAAAAGATGGACGATGTGACTTTATTCACTTCCATTGAAGAAAAGTGAAGCCGGTGTGATGACAAATTTAGTTCATCCTCAAAATACCCATTAGGACCCAAAGCGATTTCATTGGTTCAGATTAAATGTTATGATTTATGTTTAAACTATGTTACAATGATAATTAATGTTGGCATTTGTTAGCTTATGTACTGGGGCGGATTTAGTGAATTTGGGGACCCTATATTTGCACACACTTAGTGTTATTTCCAGCTGTTATGTTAGTTATGTACAGTGTTTGTACATTTTTCATGTACAGGTTATTTTGGCATTGTTTCAAAACCATTAATTTTTCATTTATCAGACACTTTTATTCTTTCTTGTTGCAGACCATGAAATAGCAATTGATTTACAGTTGAGATGCAAGAACAGAAATATAAAATTATTATTACTTATTATATTTAATGACAAAACCCTGTTTAGGCTACAGTTTCGCTTCTCTGTGTGCACATACTGTATTTTGATGCAGCTAAATCTGTTTTCATTGATGCTGTTTCTGTTGTCATAAAATGGGATGAATATGAAAAAGTGACTGAAATAGTGACTTAAAACTGCGTAACCAGCTCTACCTTCCAATCTGCACCAAAATTGCAGGGGCTGGCACTCTCCCTGGCAGTGGCAGCTTGCAGTGCCACTTCCGGTGACATCCCCAGATGCCACAGATTTCAACTGGCAGATGCCAGAGTTCTTCGCCATCAGCCTTGTTCATCGGCTGGCTGTCTCCCCCTTCGACTCCACCCTCCCGCCCCTTTGGATGTTATTAGGTGCGAGGACGCACCTTCCAGGAGGGGGAGGTGATGTCACGCTCTGTCTGTCAGCTGATCATAAGCACCTAATTTGTGATTCAAATCAGTTGTTGGCAATCAGGGCCACAGGATCTCATCTCTGCTTTGAACCAGGATCTACAGTGGGCACCAGGGCAGTTTGCAGCTAAGTGTGAAGCGGCTGGGATGAGAATCTGAGGCCATGGTTCTCAGCAGGAAAAGGGTGGCCTTTCCCCTTTAGGTTGATGAGGAGTTCCCGCCTCAGGTGGAGGGGTTTAAGTATCTTGGGGTCTTGTTCACGAGCGAGGGAAGGATGGAATGGGAGATAGACAGACAGATCGGTGCAGCTTCTGCAGTAATGCGTTTACACCATTGTGTTTTAAAACGGCAATTTAAAATGAATAATGATCCTCGTTTACACTGGCATTAAACCTACCACAGAGTTTTCAAACTAAGGCCACATTTACAAATAGCTGAGTATTTAGAGAAACTAATATTTCCTCCCCTCCATTTTCAATAATAGCATTGTGCACACAACATTGTTTAAAAAAATCTTGTCATTAATATCAATAAATACGCCGTCGAGCACCATAATAACTATGCGAAACCTATGTAAATAGGGCACTCACATGATGTTAAACATTTTCTGGTGTATAATGTGACGTTTGAGAACCTAAAACCCTGTTTCTCCCAGTTGACACGGCAACACATAACCGGCGTCATCAGAAATCTCCACTTTGGCCAGGGTTTTTAGAAATAATCATTTTCTGAGATAAAAATATGGTTTTTGTGTAAATGAGAGGCCAAACCACAGGGAAATATCTGTGTTTCCCTTTGTGTAAACGGGGCCCAAAACAGGTTCAGCAGCATTTTCAAAAGAGTCCGTTTTCAAGGGTGGAAAACGGCGGATTAGAGTGAACGATAGGCACGCAACTGTAGCAAAAGTTATGCGTTTTAAAACAAAAACGCAGAAGTGTAACAGGGCCTCAGATAAGCAGCATTTTAACTAAAAGTGCAGCTCCTTTTAGCCATTGACTGAACAAAGCAGATGCAGAGCTCAAGATGTGCTGCGACGGTCACCTTCAGATGCATAATATTATTGTTTGTTACAAGCAGAATACACAAGAAGCTTGTTCAACTCAGACATGCAGACAGCTGTTGTGTTAATAAACACTGTAAATAGCAACCGTTCGTGTGTCCGTGAATAATGCGTATCACATCCAGAACTGAAACTGTACAACACACACACACTCTAAACGAATCGAATTAGTCTGTTTTCTAGTCTAAGTCAAGTCAAGTCACTTTTATTTATATAGCACTTTTAACAATACAGATTGTAGCAAAGCACTGAACATTATCAA
>JAUMHI010000418.1:0-13467 GCA_032359435.1 Enteromius unitaeniatus | reverse complement strand
GTCCTGTCCCTGCAGCTGAAAAACACCCCCACGGCATGATGCTGCCACCACCATGCTTCACTGTTGGGACTGTATTGGACAGGTGTTGAGCAGTGCCTGCTATTCTTCACACATACTGCTTAGAATTAAGGCCAAAAAGTTCTATCTTGGTCTCATCAGACCAGAGAATCTTCTTTTTCACCATCTTGGAGTCCTTCAGGTGTTTTTTAACAAACTCCATGCAGGCTTTCATGTTTCTTGCACTGAGGAGAGGCTTCTGTCGGGGCACTGTACCACAAAGCCCAGACTCGTGGAGGACCGCAGTGATGGTTGACTTTCTAAAACTTTCTCCCATCTCCCAACTGCAACTCTGGAGCTCAGGGACAGTGATCTTTGGGTTCTTCTTTACCTCTCTCACAAAGGGTCAAGTGCAGCAGATTGTTTTGTAACCTTGGCCAGATCTGTGCCTTGCCACAATTCTGTCTCTGAGCTCTTCAGGCTGTTCCTTTCCTCCTCATAATTCTCTTTTGCTCTGACATGCATTGTGAGCTTGTCTTATATAGACAGGTGTGTGGCTTTCCTAAACAAGTCCAATCAGTATAATCAAACACAGCTGGACTCAAATGAAGGTGTAGAACCATCTCAAGGATGATCAGAAGAAATGGACAGTTAAACATATGAGTGTGACAGCAAAGGGTCTGAATACTTAGGATCATTCGATGTTTCAGTTTTTCTTTTTAAATAAAAAATGAACTTAAATTAGTTTAGCAAATGGCTTCAATATAACAAAGAGTGAAAAATTTAAGGGGGTCTGAATATTTTCACTGTATATATATATATATGTTTTATTCAAAATTTTTTTAAAGATT
The DNA here is from genome assembly GCA_032359435.1 of Enteromius unitaeniatus. Classification (NCBI taxonomy): domain Eukaryota; kingdom Metazoa; phylum Chordata; class Actinopteri; order Cypriniformes; family Cyprinidae; genus Enteromius; species Enteromius unitaeniatus. The sequence goes on along the minus strand of JAUMHI010000418.1, from coordinate 12,619 downwards.
TTTTTCTTTAAATGCAGTATTAAAACTCAAACATTTGCTGTTATGCAGATCTTTTTTTTTTCTATTACAATGTTTACAGCAAAAAACTATTATTAAAAATAATATTTACAGTTACATTGTTTTAACTTAAAATAATGTAAATGACCATTTTTTTATGCTGCCTTTCATTTATGCTGATACGCATATTTGTACTGAACCGGTCGGTACAAGGCTTTCAGTTTGGCACACATTACAAACCGAACAATTCAGAATGATACTTTTATATTTGGAAAAGTAAAAAAAAAAAATAAAAATAGAATAATGTATGTAAAATATGTTTTAATATTTAGTGCTACACTCAACAAGGCAGCCCAAATGACGTGCTGACTGCCCCTCCCACCCCCAAACAGACAAGAACTAGAAACACGCCTATAAACTATACCCCTGCGGCATTCAGGTAAGCATTTCCAACAGATTCAACCAGGGCAAATCAATCGATCTGTAAATTTTTAGTTGCAGATTTTAATGCTGGTTTTAATAAAATGCTAAATGTTATTTAGCCCTCCTAGCAAAGAACAGAAAGATTGTGACCTTCTTTAGCTGAAGCACAACAGCAGCCTGTGTTTGGAAGATTCAATCTGTGCTGTCTGAAGAAAATGTGGACACTCATCTTTCTAAACAAAAACCAAAAAAAAAAAAAACATTAAAAATGATTAAAAAAAAAAAAAGTTATTTTCTTATAACTTCTTTATAGTTTATAACTACTACAATATTACATTTAATTTTTCATAAGAAGCATTTGATTTTGGTTATAAAGGAGGTTTTGTAATATTTGCTGCTAAGAAGAAACCCCAGAAGATATGAAGTATAGCTCCATTGTTGATCAAAGTAAAAAAAAAAAAGAAAAAAAGCAAGATCACACTTTTATGTTAGATTTAATAATTAAAAATGTGGAAAAAAAAAAAAATCTGAGAAATTCTTTTTTTTTTTTTTGCTGTATCGAAAACATACAGAACCGTGACACCACTGTATCATATCGAACCGAACCGTGATTTTTGTGAACCGTTACACCCCTAATATTTACAGTTACAAAAATGTAAAACAAACAACAACAAATACATATTTAAAACCTTTTTGCCTGGAAACATCACACATAATGCAATAATAGTCATCACTGCTAAAGAAAAAAAGAAAAAGGTTATTGTGTTTTAAATGTTCTTTGAATTAAGTATCCATGATCCATTCTTGGGATCAGTTTACATCAGTTAATTGTTATTCAAGTAAAGAAATCCTTGATTTCTCTCTCACTTAAAAATTATACTCGCTTTAAATCTCGTTCCACTGCTAGAACCTGTGGTCCCTGCATGCAGAATGAATGTTTGAGTGTGGAATTACACCTTGCATGGAGTCATTTGGGATAATGTAGATCCTCCCTATAGCTCTTGTCATTAACTCTATAACAGCTGCTGTTAAATGCACTAAATTGTACTATAATGAGCAAGTGAATTGCAAGCAATTACAGAGTTAAATTGAATAAATCCACAGAGCAATAAATTGTCCTTTCTCTTTACTTCAGATTTAATTGATGCATATTCATATGAAGACCAACGCATATAATTCTCAGGGAAACAATACGGTCTTCCATTTACACAAACACTTTCAAGATATAGTATTACAGATAAATATTAAACCAATTTTAAATGTTACAAAAGTCTACAACACACCATCTTAAAGGGGTAATACCATTTTTTCTGTCTTTTTAAACAAAAGTAAAACTGTATACAGCATATCAATACACACAATAATATTACTTCCTATTACCTTTCACAAACACCATTTTACTTAGTTTTTTTGTGATCATTATATACCTTTTCTATGAATCTTACAGAATGTTCGCATTGGCGTGTTTTCCTGCTTCCAAATCCAAGTGTGATTTTTTCCTGGTAGGCCCTGCAGTATTGGTCTGGTTTCAGAGTCACTTGATTTTAGCGAACCCTGGTGCATTTAAAAACTCTCATCTCCAACATGTGTTTTATTGAACTAATGATGTCATTGGCTAAAATGCATGTTACTTTACTTCCTAAAGACGTGTGAACCCAAGTTACAGCTGCTTTAACAATTAAGCAAATTGTGGAATAGTTCCACTTCAACCAAACTCAGATCACCTTGTATGAACTCTTGGGACAGAATGACATAATATTTTCATATATAATGTCTCCAAACTAAACTGCCAGTGTGCCACCTTACAATGAAACAGGTCTGTTTGCTGCTTACCTTAAATGATTGGGCAGGCCAAGTTTTTCAACACCAAATGTCTGTTCAAGATATGTTCCCTTTAAAGGAAGCATTAAAAATCATGACCTTTAGAAACAAACCAACAAAAAAAAAATACTGGGGTAATTTATTGCAATTTTAACAAGACAATAAACAAAAAGACTATTTTAAAAAATGGCTTTGCAAATCAAACTATCTTATGACCATTTTTGCATATAGATTTGCTAAATCTAACTCTAATTCAGCACTCTAGTATGTTTAAAGTGAACACACACACAAACACAAAAAGGCTCAACAGCGTTCACTGGCTCTGGTTCTATGTCAGGGACTAACTCCGTTATGTGTGTAATGGGGAGTGTTGTGCACCTGAAGGCACTTGTCAACACAGGATCCCAGGAGCTGGTAGCAGCCGGGGGCCCCAGCACCACACATCTGCTGTACCCACTTCCAGTTGGGGCACATATCAAAAACACAATCCATTCAGACACACACAAGTGCACAAATTACCTCTCATTTAGCATAAAAGGCAACAAAACCCTGGTTACAAATGTATAAAAAATATACAGGTAAATGTAATAACATTCATACTTTATAATTTATATGAAAATTATATTTATATATAAATTATATATCACACACACTGTATACACACACTTAATAGTATACTATATATATATAAATAAACACACACACAAACTGTCCATATACATATAAGGAATACTATGTGTGCGTGTTTGTTAAACGAAAGGTCGAAAATATAATTTCATATCATTAACATAACCATTTGCATCTCAAGTTTTTTTTTGTTTTTGTTTTTCTCCAAGTGTGTAACAAGGACGTGCTTGGCCGCAGCTCTTTCCTCAGCCCGTGTAAAACTACTCCCGCTCATACCGCCACACACGTAGCATTTAACACAGCATGGGCACACGTTTGCACATCTCAACACCTTACATTACTGCGCTCATCTGTGCAATTGCATTCCTCAGACAGCTGCAAGTTCCTGCCCACTTGTGCTCATGCACATCCCAGATAACTCTCTCTGCTTCAATGTCACCACAATTACACAACACAGGCACGGGACCAAGGTCCGGTTTGCAGGCGTGAGGTAATAATTGGGTTGTATTTTATGGTTTGTGTATTTTAAGATTGTGAGAAATAGCTCAGCTGAATAAATCATTCATACGTTTAGAGTGATTACCGGAGCAAGAAGAGGGGGGAAGCTGGATCGCCCAAGATAGATTACCCATAATGCATTTCAAGAAGGCAACTAATTAGCAGAAGAAAGGTCAAGTAAAACCAGAAAGTGATTAGAGAGAGGAGACAAAAAAAAAAGAGAGAAGAGAGAGTGAGCGAGTGAGAGATGTTCGCATCTCACATACGTTTAGTCACTTTTGGAATGTGGCCAAATTTTTTCTCCCCGCCTCGATAACTGAAAGCAGTCGCTTCAATATTTAATGAAATGCTTATGTTGTGGCACCTGGACACATCCGCATCCACAGCGACCCGCTGCCTCCCAAGTGGGTCATTACTGTAGCCATTTGCAAAGGGCACGGGCCTCTCTCCGCCAGCAATGATGCCAGTCTTCGGGAATCTGCAGCAAAACAGCAGGGGACGTGGGGGGCGGTGCCGTACCCATCTACCGGGAGGACGGAGTACCGCTGCAGACGAGAAAAAATAGAAAAAAAAAGGCAACAACAACAGCCCAACGTCGCACCCAGAGCAAAGCTACTCCCACTGAGCCTTGCTACGCTACAGCCCGCAGCCAGGCTTCTGCTGCCTTCTACGCCCAGAGATTACAGCGCACTGCCAGCGCAGGCACGGCGGACGCATTTCTTCTGGCGCATCTCTCTTGTCAACACCGAAAACACTGCTTTGAGCCGGCCCCATCCGCTAAGCGCCCCCCCTCCCCCTTAATGATCCAATGCATCAATACCTTCAGCCATCAACGTGGAGCAGATGTCCTCCGTTACCGTATCCTTGGCCGGGATTGGGAGCGCTGCTTTAAAAAGCATTAGTCTCCAGGTCCAGGATGGCTGTCTCACCGTGGCCCGCCACCCGCTTCCACTGGCAGGTGATCCCGGGGCCTAATGGAATTTAATTACTTCAGCCACATTAATCATGGCTACAGTGAAACAGCCACTATTTCATCTCCACTCTTAGGGGTTATTAGTACAAATACACTGTCAAACTGCATTGTGGAAGTGGCATTTTAGGTGTCATCGCCTGTACATTTATTAAAATCTATATCAATATCTTTCAGCGGACACTGCTCTCACCACCACCACCCCCCCACCCCTCACCCCTCTTCCTCTGTCGCCTCTCGTGCACATTAGGGTTTCAGACAAAGTTTCCTGGCATGAAGTGACACCGGTCTGAGAAACTTTTCCTTCATTAATTCTTTCCTGCCACTCCTGCCCGTCTTTCAACGATTGATTGGATGTGGCTGGCAAGGACAGCAGTGCAGCGCTTCAAGACAACACTCTGAAATAGAGACTTCATGCCCTGACTCGATGCAGGTGTCCAACGCATTACTCAATTCATTATATTATTAATGGTCCGATGGTCACAAGTGTGACCCTTTTTTTTTTTCACAACAGTGATGTTTCGTAGATAAAATCTGGCAACATATAACTGGTTTAAATATGCATTATTGTTTTTCACTAGCAAAACAAAAATGTAAAATATATATATATATATATATATATATATAAATAATAATAATAATAATAATAGGAAATTATTATTTTTTATTTTATTATTATTATTTATTTTTTTTATATACAGCTGTATTGTTAAAATGTTTAATTGATGCTGCCCAGCTGTTTTTTTTCAGGAAATAATTTCTTTATCCACTCATTAGTACAGTGAAGTTTATCTCGGAGTTTGTAATTTTAAAGAATCTGCTATTTAAATACGTGTTTAATTCTTTAAAGAAGCTAAAATTGAAACAATATATAAATTTAATACTGCATTGCAGTATCAGCTCTACCACCTTAACATACCTAAACTAAAATAGCACTTTACATAATTTAATTTATTTCTTAAATCACCCAGCCAAGGATCAGGTGCTGGTCTGTTCTGTTAATTATTATAATTATTATTTCTAGCCTTAAAATAAAAAAATAAAAAAAATCAATAGGTAAATTTCCTGAGCCCTCATTATCCTGTTTCATGTATTTTATAGTTAAAATAAAAAAGCCACAATAGTAATGCGTGGAATTTAAGTCCTGCTGCTCTGAAAACCCGAAGGTCAAGGAAATTAATTTTACTGAGATGAGGAAAGGAAAAAAGGTGAAACCACAATATAAACTCCTGCTATACCAAATATTTCAATAGCAGGTAATTCAGCATTTGCTGTTCCATATATTTCCTAATGCAAGTCTCAGATTAGCATTCGATCACACTGTGACCGCTAAATTAGAGAGTCCTGCAATGAGAAACTCACCTCACTACAAAAACCTTAACCTCCCGCATTCTTCACATTTCAAGTTTTGTTTTATTTAACAGACTCATTTAAATGCACATCTATTCCATACCTGAAGAATTTCAAACAAGCCATTTTGTAGACATGCACCGATTGAATATAATATGCCAATAGACATCACAGCAAAAAAAAGTTCACTCGACATACAACCAAAATCAATCCATAGTTAGGTTTGAATCAGGCAATACAGTAGTTCTAAAAAAAAAAAAAAAAAAAAAACATGCGCACATTCAAAGCAAATGCCTAAAGCTTTGCTTTGATGAAGATACACCTATCAATAAAATGGATCTGGATCAGAGAGCTTGTTAGCTCACTCAAAACCAGACTAGAACCCTATAACACTGACAAAAGAAAGTATGTGCCTTTAACAAAAGCACATATGAACAGTAAGGTCTTGAGCTCTGGGCTATATAGATTACTATATGATTACTAGCCTATGCTTGCGCATGCGTGGTGTTATGTGTGGGTGGGGGGGGTGTTGTATTGATGAGGCTCAGGTAGCCAAAGAGGCAGCTGGGCCGCAACAGAGGATTCTGGGTGTGAGAATGCGAGCAGTGGAACCCTCTGGATCCCTGCCACTCATCTGGCCACCTTCCTAAGCGGGGCAGAAAATCAAACAAGTAGGAAAGAATTAAATAAAAGCAAGAAGAAAAATGATTTCTTATAAATAGCAGGCTTCGCCAGAAGGCATAGGAAATGAGAGCAGCGAGGCGCAGGAGAGGAGCTTGAGCTTGACACGGGTCTTAAAATTGAGAGGGGGCGGAATCAGGGACCTATTGCGCAAAATGGCTCCAACCAAAGCAAGGATTAGTGTTCCTGCCTCCACAGCCAAGATTCTCCAGAACAACTAATCACCTTCAAGTTCTGTTTTTTTTTTTTTTCCCTTTTTCCTCCTCACTGTCTCTCGCTCTCCTTCTCACTCCCTTTCTTTCTCTCTATCCTCTTTAAAGTATCATTTCACCCCTCACAGCCATTATGGCTAAAATTAAGCAGAGAGTGTTCTGCCAGCACCGATTAGACACATCCCTGGATCCGCGCTGAGGAGAAGGTGTCATGTCAGTTACAGCTCTGAGAAGAAACGTGTTTCGCAGAGACGTCTACACGGGCAGACTGAGAAAGCCACGTACATTTGTGCCACCCAGCGAAAAGGCTTGTGGCGAGAATACTTTAGATTCGGTTCAGAGGGCTAAAATATCAGCCGGCAATTAGAAACGAGGAGGAATAGCGTACAAAACAAAGCTTTTGTGTGTAACTGCTAATAGACTTCAGCCCGTTTTGAGTGAACAAGTGTTATACAACTCAGAATAAAGACAGATAATCTACTTTCAAGTGAGCTTAATTAAACTTATCCTGCAAGAAGAAAAATGTACATGTGTTTACAGTTGCCTGAATATTCTAGTAGCTGGAATTCGCTTGAATTCATTTACTACAAAACAACGGTTTGCATATCAGTCAAAAGCATGCGGTGATCAATTAGCTTAATGCAAAGAAACAAACAAGCGCTTCTTTGTTGTTGCTTAAAAATACAAAATGCAGACATCAGCAAATCTCACGTTCACACTTTAACCCACTTACAACAAAAAGCTGAAGAAGAAACTGAAGTTTCATAATTTGTTACTGCAAGGATGTGCATAGGAATGCGTGTTTACTTCATTTATAAAGTGTTTGTACACCTGTTTAACGTGACATTCTGCAAGAGATCTGCATCTCACAAGCACGGCTGCACTCGCAAAGGGCAACAATGATATTGATAAAACAGACGTTTTATAATCACAATGATCTGGAGAACTGCACTGCCGCAGGAAGTTTAAATGAGGCTTAGATAGGTCACCTTCAACTTTAAGAGTTTTGTCTGACCTTTAGTTCTTTAATGTCGAGTCGGTTTTGAGAAGGAAAAAAAACAGGCAGAAGGGTGGCTGTATGATTTCTCTCCAGTCCTATTCAGAGATGAAATGGGCCCTGCATACTTGCAAATGACTGGGAAATATGCAAGTAATTTACCGTTAAATTCCATAACAGGAAAACCTAATTGTACAGCATGTCCAGCCTAATTGAATTGTTCTACAAGTGCATTACTGTTACGGAAATAATACTGACAGGAGTGATAAGAGATTGAATGAAAGACACTGAATGGAGAATAAAACTATTAGGCTAAAAGAAAAAAGAAAAAAGAAAATCATACAGTCTCAGAAAGCGATTGAGTGAGATGTGTAAAGCAGGATTAAAAACTTTGAAAAAAAGAAATTATTTTATATGAACAATAGTAATACTGATAATAATTATTAAGAATATGTATGCACTAAAAATGACCAACAATTAATTGAAAAATATGAATTATTTTAAATTAGAAGCAAAACAAAAATAAAAATCACACAATTACTTACCCAATCTGTCAATTTGTGTGTTTCTATAAACAACATTTAAAAAAAAAATCTATGTTTGTAATGTACATAAATCACAAAATAACATGCCCGTTTGTCAAAAATCCAAGACCAGCTTAATGCACTCACAAAAATGCCCTTTTGCTTGCCCAGACTGGAAAGGCCGCCCTCTGCTGGTCAGAGACTGAAGTTCAGTTGACCCTTCTACAGTTTTTTCTGCAGTGGCCTCTGTCAACTAACAAAAACAGCAGTCTGTGTCAAAACAGGTCGTCAAAGTGATAAAGGAAATTGACGCATGAAATGCAAGATGCACTGAACAAACACATAAAATAAACAACATTTGCATCCATGCTTGTGTGTACCAAACACAGTCAGTCCCTAAATATATCCTGCCAAGCCTTTCTTGCAAACAAAAAGTACAGAGATGCATACAATTGCACATTATGCACTTTTAATACAAAAGGTACGCATGTGCTTTATTCTTATAAGCAAGAAACAAACCAATCTTGCTCTAATAATTCTGCTTTGAATATTAGACTTCGTTTGATTGATGCAAAGAACGTGTGCCGTTATATTGAAAAGCTTATGATAACGTTGAATTGGGAACATAATCTCACCAGTGTTTCCAAGAACAGTAAAACCTACATTTAGGTTACACTGACTGAAAAAACAAATCTAATTAAATTACATCACTCTTAACCACCGGAACTGCCTAAATCTAATGAACCTTTTGATCTCAAGCTACAGTATCTCTTTGACAGCAGGTTGTTTCAGCAGTGATAGGTTAATGTAATTTCTCTTTTGTTTTCATTCAGTCATCATGGAGGAGATGTCCTTCCATGATGACACACCGATGGTGAGCAACTTCATTTCAGCCCCGGAATATCTCACGCATATGACAACACCTTCCTTTGTTGCCAAGAGTGTTGAACTGCTTTGAACTGCCGACTGACAGAATAGAGAAGCCATTCCAAACGCAAATGTAAATTATTGTTACTTACACGTTTAACCCTCTAGACACTGTTCTGTCTTGGTATGTGGAGGAATTCTGAAATCATGTTGCCCTCTTTTGGCTGGCATGTGCGACTGCAGATTCTTTCCTGACATAATTACAACCGCTTGAAAAAGGGCAGATATATAAAAGAATAAGGGTGTGATTTCTTGATACAGTGTTGAAGCATGTAAAATACGGATGTGAGATATTTGAAAGTCTGATCTGACCACGTTACAAATATAAAGGAAATGACCTTGTAGTTGCCCTATGCAGTATGATGCAATAGCATAAATGACTGGATTTTAAGGATGAATTAAACTTCAATGACCTGTAAAGAAATAATAAGAATAAAAATAACAAACCCTGTAAAAGAAAGTCAAACATTTTCCAAAAAAAATCATAAATAGTGACATGTACTCATCACACTAGGCCAAACTCCCCTGTAAACATATTAATGAATATTTCCTTTTCATAGTAGCTCTATTTCCTCCTGCGCGTTTGTCTCAATTCATACTCACTCGCTTTCTCCGCCTTCCTCTCCCTCACTCCTCCTCAGACCTGCAGGTCACTCCAGCAGGAACAGGAAGTATCCGTCCTCCTTTCCAGAGCTAACCCCTTTGTCAGTTTCCCCAGCGTTCTCCCAGCATTCCGGTCTTTGATTTCCCACTCGTCTGCAAAGATAAGAAACAAACCCCAGCAATGGGAACTTTCAGTGAATATCCTTTTCAGCCTCCACACCTACTATCTGTTTTGCCTTCTCTTTTTTTTTCCTCCCTCGTTCATCTCTGAGCTCAGGGAAAGTGAAGAGGTGGGTAGTTTATTCAGTAATATTCAGAACGGTTGATCTAAATAAAGGTGCTCTTCAAATTCCAGCGTATGTCTAATGGTCTATCACTGAGGGAGGATTACTGATCTGATTTAAACAGCTAAACAATGCTGAGTGGAAAGGAGGAGCGGAAAAAGGACTTCTGTGGTGACAGATGCACTATCGAGAATTTTGGTGGCTCATATTTCAAGCTGGTGAAATAGAGTCGTTTTAAACGACCTGTAGTGTCCAATATATAGCGGTAAATAAACGGTAAGAGCTTGGCGATAAGCAACCCTCCCCACGCTCTCTCCTCGCAGCTGAATCGATACGGCCTGTGCAGCATATCATTCATCTCATAAGTATAATGAATACTTGTGTTATTAATCTCATCTTTATACAGGGGTAATATGATAGTTAATTCAGCTCAGTCGAAATGAATGGAAATAAGTTAATCACAAACGCATCGCTTAGGAAAATCAATTCGGGCGAGATATTCTAATAACAATACGTATAGGCAACGAGCACTAATTCCATCATGCATAGAAACCAATATTTCACTCTGTTCATCTGACTGACGCTTAAATTGAATATTTCACACTCTTTTCTTCAGTGAAAACAATATAGATTTTGATTTGCTTGCGAACAATTTTAATAAAAAGCTATTGATGGGATATTGATTGGTAAGCTCATGGCACAGCTCGTGGGCCTAGTGTGCGACAATCATTACGCTCTATACTTTTGGGTTCAGTTCAACTCATATGGTCAATAAAGACTCCATATGCTCTTGGCCCTTTGAACACGCCTGGATGCTTTTTCCACAGCGTCCTTGAAATCAAACTCTACTGTCAGGATGAGCCAAAAGAAATACTCAAATGTAGCGTTGCTCCAACATCCGACTGACCATGAATCAAGATTATGCTGAGACAAAAACATTTTGTACAAATTGATACTTTATATCAATCTAATATAAAATAGAAGAGTTGTTATGTGTTGGCAGTGCACTATTCCTGCATCGCTGAAACTTTAGTAGTACATAAGTAAAATGAATTTAAAATTGGCCAACGTTTCGAGCCTTTTCAGCTTTAATTTTTCCAGGAATCACTTTTATGCTGTAGTTTCAAAATTTGTGGCATCCCTCAAGGCTCGCTGAGTGGTTCCTTGACTTCTCTCCCATCTCTACCTTTCTTTAAGAATGTGATCTCTGCACTCCAAGATCTTATTTATCTCTGTGTCACTTTGTAAAATCTTTATTCGTGTAAACATATCTTTTAAATGTGAGAGCCACTGGAGTAACGGCAATAAAAGGCTGAAGAGGGATCAATGCTGAACGCATTACGCCTCGGCACAGAGACTTGGCTTTAATAATCAAAAAATTGATCCATTAAGCTCAACCTAATTCTTTGCCAAAATGGGAGTGGTGCTCAGTTTTCAACACATGGTTATGTGAAGAATTGCAATTTTCACAGAGACTCCAGTCTAATGACACAGTATTGAAGATGAAATGGACTTATTGCAGACAGACAGATAGACAGACAGACAGACAGTTAGGAGGCATCATTCATGCAAAGAACAAAGATTGTTAAAACATTTTTTTTTTTTTTCTTGAAGTGACCTAACATTTACTGAGCCCTTCACACATGACTGTGATCGTTCTCCACACACACTTCAAAGGTTACCGGATGTGCCCAATTCAAAGCTGTAAGTGAAAGTTCCACTTTTGACACTTGGATTTACCAAAAAAGATGAAACCTTATCCATGGCACTCTGATGAGCTGGAGCATGTGTGTCTATTCCACTGCGTAGGAGCAAACAGCAAAGTTTAAGAGAGCAGTTGATAGGGGGAAGTGGATGAAAGGAGCACAAAGGAGGTAAACAACCAAAACCCTCTGAAACAAGACCCGTGGCAGAGTCGTTTGGACCTCGGTGGATGTGCGGGTCGAGCATCACAGCGCAGAGACGCTTCCTCTGCGCCGTGTCCCTGGGCTGCCGCTGCAACTCAACACCAGCTATATCGATCGGACTGCTAAGCCTCCACCAACCTGGTCAAACCCGAGTCCTTTCTGATATTTACCCACTAAAGTATTCCCTTCTGCTAGCGCTGCCAACCCACAAGACATGGAGGGAGAAAAAAAGTCAATTATATACAACGTGCTTGGTTTCCCCTCAAGGATGGAATCCACCCTTTCTAATCCGATCAATTCATGTCAGACAGGAGGCTGGATTCAGCGCTATCTCTGAAGTCCTGTAATCCAGGCTAAGTCTTCACACTGCCTGCCTCACCTCCACAAGAAAAGGGTTTGGTCCAGAGCGTGATACAGCAAATTAGCCGTAGTGTACATTCAGACACATTGCAGTGGATGGGTGCCAGTGTGCTAACAGCTAAGCATAATTGGATAAGCAATTCAGCTAATTCCTATAGCCAATACTTTAGTTGCATATACAATGTGAGGCTAGTTGTCACACTTTTTATTTTCATTTTAGTGAATTTTTCTATTTCTAATTTTTTTATTCAAGTCAATTTCTATATTACCAGGTGTGTTGAAACATAAAACAAAAACTATATATACACACCACTCCATAACAACAAATGTTAATACAGTAACAATGTTTTTTTTAATTAATAATTTATATATATATATATATATATATATATATATATATAAATAATTTTTGAAAGTCAATTTCTATAATATCAGGCA
>JAUMHI010000417.1:0-13474 GCA_032359435.1 Enteromius unitaeniatus | reverse complement strand
TGTCATCACTTGCATATTATTTAAATCACTATTTTAAAACGAATTAACAAGGCTAATTGAACAAATTAATTGTTAACTACATCTCTATTTGGCGCAATATTTATTGACTTTCGTAATTAATGACATGGCTGCCATTATCCACATAATCTCACATAAACCCTTTTTTCTTCTAACATTAGAAACAAGGATTCTTCTTTTAAAGATGAGGTCGCTTTCTGTCGTCTCCTTTCGAACAGCACACAAATAAATAAAAAAAATACTAGGTTATTGATTGTTTTGGTTATTGATTTATTATTTAAGTAAAATTATAATCCTGGTTGAGACCTATATTTATCCTTTATAATGTTTTTTTTCTTCTCCACTCGCAGAAGCGCTGCAGGTGATGTAATGTGATATAAGATCTTGAGAATCCTGTTGTTTGCTAGTTTTTGTAAAATGAGTCCATGAAAAACATATAAGTAATTTTATTTTATCTTTTCTAATTTAAAATAATCTTGGTTAAGGGTTAATAATCGGTGAAGCGTCAATTGTTGGTTATACCCCTAACAGCGCAATCCAACACATTTTTTTTATGTTATTATCATTAGCTCTGTTATTTATTTGTATTTATTTATTTATTTTGAAAGTGTTCGTGATAGATCTACGTTAGTGATAATATCACATTCATGTATAATTAATTCGCTGTTTGAATAACCATGGAAAGGAATAGAAAAATCTATTTATAATTATTATTTTAATTATTTTCTCAATTAAATTGTAATTATGTTCAATACAAATTCTGTCCTATTGAACGTGTTTTATTAGCCTATATGGCACCTATGTTTGGTTCTTGCCTAAAAAAACAGGTATACGATGTTTAACATTTGGCTCTTTTAGCCTTACCCTGGAGTTGGTTTAACTCCGCCTATGATCATCGGGGCCCTCCAAAGAGTCACTGAACCCACAGTAAGGTTTTTGTTTGTTTGTTTGTTTTCTCGTTTTATAGATTTTAATCTTGGTTCATTTGCAACATACAAATATATCAAACATATGTAATGGTAATACTCTTCAATGAACAAAATACCCACATAAAACAGCCTGATGACTCCATGCATCTGAAAGTGAGTTTCTGGCGTGTGACGGGCGGCAAAATAGAACTGAGAAAGCAACACATCACTGCTGGACAACACCTCATGTTGGGTGTACAAGCACCGAAGATTTGTGTTTGTTTAACATAGCCTCATACAACACCCCTAGGGGCTGTAAGAATTGAAATAAATGCAGGTTTATACCATCCTATACATTTGACAATACATTTTTAACCCATGTACGTTACAAAATATATTAGTTACTTTGTTTAAAAGAAGAAAGTCATATACACCTAGCAGGCCCTGAGAGAGAGATAGAGTTGCTAAATGTCATTTTTTGTTTGTTTGTTTTGTTAGTTTATATCCAGTCTGCAAATTTGTGTTATTCAGAATAAAGTCATATTAGAAAATTCCCTTTTCTCAAGAAAATGCTGTTTCATGCACTCAGAGTTGTTAAAGAGTTGACAGTTTGGACAAAGTTTCAAAAAACAATTTGGACTTGTGAACGAGTGTTTGTGAGAAAAAGCGTACTTCCGGTTTCGTTTCGGCATTTTTTTAAAATATGGAACTACAACAAAGAACTAAAATAAACATATACAATTATATCAAGACATAAATAAAAATAAAATGAACGAGTCAAGTTTCGGATAGTTTTTTCATGACGTATTTTTGTCGGAAGCACTCGTATAGAGACTGAGACTCGCTTTATTCGGCTGCGTTTCACGAGACTCGCTTGGGAAGAATGTCTCCAATAAAGTGTGTTTTGGTTGTAAGGGAAAGATAACTTTATTCAGCTTCCTAAAGAACCCAGTGTAATGTGAGAAATGGATGCAGTTTGTGTTTCCGGTGTAGCAACGGAGTTTCTCAAGCGTGTTTGTTGACGAACGTTTTATGATCAAGGCCCACTTCGACGCTGTATTTGCACATCGTTTGAGATGAAGTGGTCCCAGCTATAAAAGATCCCTGTCAGGATTCAAAACTGCAGAGGGTAAGTGAAACGGCATCATGTCTGTGTTTTTATCTGTAACAAGTCCAAAAAGATTTAACAAACAATACAGAGCCAGGGAATTAAGGAAGAGAAAAAATACAATCAAAAACAACCATGACCTTTACATTACTCGGATAGATTGAAAACAGAACACAAATGGACAGTTTTGATTGCCTTTCTGTTAGAGCTACTGTGAACTGTACAAAAATAGCTTTCCAACTCCTTAGAAAACACTCTGAAACAGGGTTTTCTATTAGAAAATGTACACTTGTGCACTAATGAAATAATTAGATTAATAACAAAGATTTAGTTATTCACATTCTCTTGATTGAAATATCCAAATACTACGTTCTCAAAATACAAAATAAAGTTTAACAATACCGTTTCTTTAAGAAAAACATTTTTTGCAAACAAATTGCGGAGAGAAATTCTGCTTGTAGATGAATTTCCAAGCCAACAAAGCTTGAGCATGAAAGGCAGAAAGTTTGCAATTTCTTAAATTTACACATAAATAGAAAAGAGAGGCCCTGAATTGGTCAAAAATATAATTAGGAATAACATTTTATAGAGAAGGTTTATACAGACAAAACTTCCAAAGTCAAGTCCACAATTTTTAATAGAATTTACGACATATGATTTACGAATATGCACCTGATTCTTCCATAAAAAATGAGTTTATAGTATAACAGTTTTAATAGTATTAACAGTTTGATTTTGTTGAAACAATACAGGTAAGATTAGAAATCCCTTCTGCTTTTGACAGAAGAACTCTAAAGTCCCTTAATAACCAAAGATTACATTTTCTTTTCATCTTTTCCAAGGCAGGGTTAAACTCTTTATTGTTCTTTCTTTGAAACCAATACGTCTTTCCAATTCTAATTAGTAATGAACTGTTCATTTTTCAAAAAGAGCCCTTGTTAAATCTAGCTTCAGTAGAAAAGATCATTTTAATAAAGACAGCATTATGATCCGTTAATGGTGTTGTAGAAATCAACAATAATATTACCTTTACAACATTTCTCAATCACTTCGAAAATCAATTCGTGAGAGTCTAGAGGAATTTTTATTATTATCCAGGTGTATACTTTATCATTCACATTTTTAACTCTTCAGACATGTACAAGATCTAATCTATGCATAAAGGCTTTCAAAGCTATGCTTGAGTTTGATGGGCCGTTTTTCAAGGGATTTATTCAGTACCGTATTAAGCATTAAGTAAGAATTTGGAAATTTTGACTGCCAATAAGTAAGCTTATCTTCTAAAACAAATAACTGATCATTCTCAGATCTAGAGTTATACACATAATAATTAACCACAATTATTTACATTGTAACATTTTAGAATTAACAAAATAAAATGCTCATATGTGCTCTGAACCATGAGAAAACCATATCTCACCTCCAGAAATGAACATCTTTATTATTAGAATGAGATTATTGAAAAAAAAAAAAAACTAAGTCGGCTCCAAACTGTCTAGAAAATAAAAATATGGCCACAAAAAGACATTTAAATAACAATTAACCTGATTTAAGAAAGTTCTTAAACCTTCTACTAAAATGAAGGCACTTTAAGTAGACAAGATGATTTCACCCTACCCTTGAATGTAAGCTCTGCCTCCGTTTTCCACTCTGCGTGAACAGAGAACTGCATAATGGTCACCCTGGGACGATCCATGCCTCCTTGATATTACTTTCCGAGACGATGGACCATGTCGATAACATCTGACAGCTTGTCCTTTGCACTAGGAAGAACATTTTGGCAGATTTTGACCACCTCAAGCTGAATGTATTCGTGTGCATATTCAGGCATTCCGGTTATCCTCAGATTATGTCTTCCCAAATATGTATCCATGTCATCCATCCTCTGCTGCATCTGATCCACAGGCCATTCAACACCATCCATACGCCGCTCAAGACTGGTAACCTTCTCAACAACAGACTTCAATTCAGCTGACATGCCCGAAATCTTTTTTTCTATTCCATCTGAACGACTGTTGATCAGTTGTGTTATGCCTAACAGCTTCGACAAGTTGTCAGCTCGACCATCGTCATTTGCTCTTAACATTATAACCGGTGATTTACTCAAGGTGACAGGTAATGCAGGAAACTCCTCTTCAGCTAAACAGAACATGTCTTCGCTCACGAAAGAGACAATGTAATCACACTTACCACACTTAGGCCCAATCCCAATTCTACCCCTTACCTCCGTTTGGCACGTTCACGTGTAGGGGTAGGGGTGTCTCAATTCTCTTTTGGTTGGAGGGGAAGGGGAAGGGCTAGATAGCCCTCCAAACAATGATTTTTTTGAAGACCTCACTTCAAACGAAGGGCTGAGAGAAATTTCCAACATGGCTGCTCGCTCGAGCAAGCAGACCCATAAATGTAAGTAATTTTTGCCATTAATAAGGATTTTTATGACAATTTTTATTATATGTATATTACCATCAGTCTTGTGTTTGTATTTACGGTGATGTTCTGTAAAGAAACGTTTGCAAAAAAATCGCTAAAGTTTGCTAGCGGTGATTGCACAATATTAGGAAATATATTTTTATGTCATATGACATGACAAATGCAAAAAAATTGCTGCAATCCACACAACTGCTATGACTGACGGCGACATCTTGGAATTTGTGATAAACATTGGCGCATGTCCTCTGATGGAACGTTAGGAGCTAGTGACAATGGATGATAACGTATAACTGCGTAGTAGTTGTGTCCCATTTCTTAGGGGCTAGGGGTAGGCAAAGGGGTAGAAAATAGAATTGGGATTGGGCCTTAGAATACAATAAATTAACAGTCTTTTTTGTACTGTCAAAACGCATGGTGCAGGAGCTTGTACAGACACATCTGATTAGGCAGCCATCTTGGACCTCCCCCCGTCAAGATTATTCATATACCTATATATGTCTATAGGTAAACTGTGCTCAAGTGTTTGTCACTCTTTAGCTCCACCCACACGGCACGCCTCCAGGAGAGAATCATAATGAGAGAATCATTTATAAATATAAAACTAAAGACTTTTGGAGATATAAAGGAAGCTATACTAGTCTATAGATACTCAGGATTAACATGAGATGGGTGGAACTGTACGTTATGCCCTCTTAAAAAAAAGTGTTAAAAACCTTGTGAGTGTTTGTATTTCCTCATTATTCATGTAAAAGGATTTTACCAGACATTGTATTTTAAATTTCATTTACTTTGTGTTACTTAATTAATCTGTTGATTAATCTATAAAAAAAAGTCTGCTGCTGGATGGACAAACGGTTAACCCTAACCCTATATCACTCACAGTAAGTACTTAAAATTAGGCCCCAAATTTAGGGACAGGTTTAAATATATAATATATGGCTTTAGCTGGTACTTTTAGCAAATATAATGCAGATTAAAGCAATTACTAACAACACCGCTGACAAGAAGCACCATTAGTCATAGATGACTAATATTGTGCTATTTAACTGTTGCTGATATTATAGGATGCTAGATATGCTTTAAAGCATTATGCCTGTTTCACGCCAAAGACGTGAGCTTAGCGTCAGCTTCCTGTCAGTGTAACTACAGTGTCACAGCAGCTGCTAACTCATACAGCACTTTCACTAAAAGTGTTTGAACAGCATCACAGCAGTGGCCCAAAGTGTGCTGTTTATTGTTATTTATGATTTTTTTATTTGTCTTTGTAACACTACAGTTTTTGTTAAAACACCCTAGACATGCTTATTCTGTGCATTTTTAGCACTTGGTGTGAAATCGTATTTGATATCTTGATCGACAGTGAAACATCCAGCTAAGTTCATATATAATTACCCGGTCAAATTCGGTCAGAAATCATGGTGTAATCTTTGAAGATCCACTGACCTTTAAAGACCGCATTGTAAAGACTGCTTGATCTTCCAGGTTTGCATTACACAGTCATTTCTAGGCTGGACTACTGCAATGCTCTTCTGGCTGGACATTCAGCAAGCACAATCCAATATCTACAAATGGTTGAGAATGCAGCACCATGACTGATCTTCAACAAGCTTAAAAGAGCCCATATTACACCTCTCTTGATCTCCTTGCATTGGCCCCCAGTTGCAGCTTGCATCAAAGACATGAGAACACATTGAGAACAGCCGCAGGCTCAGCACCCACCTACTTCCACTCACTATTATGAATCAACTTCCCTTTCAGAAGCCTTAGATCTGTTTATGATTGACACCTCGTTGTACCATCACAGAGAGGCTCAAAATCAGTCTTCTGAACATTCTCGTTCACAGTTCCTGCCTGGTGGAATAATCTTCCCACCCCTATCCAGAACACTAGATCTCTTGTCTGAAAACTCATCTCTTTGGACGCTGTCTGACTTCATCATTTTATATATAAGCTATAAGGTTTCTCTTTACTTATGACTTCCCTTTGATTGTACTAATTTGAGCAAAGCCAGAGGTATCACATCCTCTATCTGTTCGCCAATTTACAATAAGTCACTTTATATATTGCTCTATTATAAGTCACTTTGGATAAAAGTGAAATTACTAAATGTATAGTAGTAGTAGTAGTAGTAATAATAATAATAATAAATTATTAAGTCAAGTAACCTTAAGTGTTTTGCTTCAATACAGATGTTTCAAAGCAGAAAAAAACATCAAAAGTAGTACTTTAGTTTCACTCAAGTCAATATTCAGCTTTGGAGTGCATTTCAAAATAAACAAATATTTGCAAACAGCATTGCAAACTTACATGGTTGGAGCTATAGCTCTCGACCTGTGCTTAGAAGCATAGTTTCTTGTTAGTAAGACATTTGAGCTTAGGTAAATATGCTTTTGGGCACAATAAGCAAGTTAACATGCAATGCAATCTATATATTGCATTCTATCTAAATGTAAATGCATTTTAAGCTATGTATTTTGGCTTGTCCTTAATAGAGTGCGCATGCAAATACAAACCTTTCCTTAGTCAGGGTTCAGTTCCTCTTTTGTCAGATGAACCGGCATGCTGTGGTTTAGGATGTATCACATGGTGTATGAGTTAGGATCACTGCCATTTTTTTTTTTTCAATACTTTTAACAGTTTTACTTAACTATTTAAACAGTTAGCTCAACATCCATATGTGTAGGCTACATAATTAAACATTTCAGGTTGCTTTGACACAAAATGAGTAAACACAAATGTAAAATGCTTGAACGTCTCTTACACCACAAGCTTAACAAAGACCAAAACAATGGATTTTTACTTGTAAATCTGCAAATGCTTTCACACAAATACATGGTGGCACTACAAGGATAACAGATTTTTATTAAGAATGACTGTAATAGATTACGGGTTATCATACAGAGGAGCTGGTGAACGTATACAGCCAAATCTCAGCTGGGACATCGTGACATCCATTGTCTGCATTTTTCAAAGGATACTGGACAGGTAGGATACTGGATATTGTAGCAAGTGTTAATAATTTTTAACGTTTATAACAGTGACTGTATGCCTCCCATATCTAATATAGAATTGTATTTTGACTCTAATGATTCAACATCCTCAGGGAGCATAGAAAAGCTCCTAAATGACAAACAGGAATTTGCTGTCTTTGCTTGTCTCCATGGTGGTTGCTATCAAAAATCAGCATAACATCCATTTCTTGGACTCTAGTCCAAGTGTGAATGAAATAACTATGCAAAAGTCCAACAGAGCGTCAAAGCACTCCATCACTGATACATCCAGCTGAGCTTATGCAATACAGTAATTGGGCCAGAAAGGAGTCATCAATATGTGAGCCACAGTTTCCTACAATGGTATGAGTCTGCATAAAAGATTGGCTCCTACAACACTGATTGCCACCTTTTGCTTTTAGAAGAACTGCACTGGTGCCAGAGGTAGAAAGGGTACTTGTTAATTTATGTGATGATATGAGACAATACAACCTTCCACTATTCCCATGCAGTCAAAGCCTGGTTTAATGCCCATCTGAAGGCAATGTCACTTTTCCTTGCCTCTTACTCCCCTTTCCTCAACCCCATGAGGATGAAAGATATTTTACAACACCAAATGTCCCTCCTGGACTTGCAATGTATACTGCATGACAAGATATCACAGCTGAACACTGCCAGGGGATGATAAGCCATGACAAAAGATTCTTCCCAAGATGCCTTACCAGAGAAATTATTTTTTTTGTCATAAACCGTACACTCCATTAAGCTACTCTGAGATGTTTGCAGCTTTTTGCTATACATAATTTGTGGTAGTGTATTATTGTATTTAAAAAAAAAAAAAAAAAGTGTTGCAGTCTAGTTTATAATATGTCATTATAAGAAAACAGTTTGTATTGTATGGAGTTGGTGTGTTGTCCATTAACAGTTTAGGATAATTGTTAGGAAGATTGAAAAAAATTATCATAGTGATAGTAAAGAAAACTGTAATGTAACCTGTTTTTAGCAAGGTTTCTGTCAAACAGAGCATGTTTAGTGTCACGATCGCCAGCTGGAGTGCCCATGAGCCTATGGTTTCCATTTCCCATGTGTCCCTTGCCCCCATGCCACCATGTCTTGTGCTACCTTTTAAATGTGCCGTGTTCTGATTGGTTCCTTGTGTTGCATGTCTCGTTCTCAGTGGTTGGTTCTGTCTTGTGTTCCCCTCTGCCTAGCTTAAAAGAAGCCCTCAGACTATCTCATACGCTGATTATTGCAAAGCCATACCCTTGTTTCTTGTTCTCGTGGCTTCTTTGCTTCATTCTGTTTTTGACCTTGACTGTTTTTGATTGTTTGCCACCTGCCCTAACCCTCACTTTGTTATTGGAATTACTCTTTTGCCTTGGCCTGGATTGTACTGTTTGCTGGTGTTTGACTCTACCTGTTTGACTACGTTTTTGAATAAAGCTTTTGCACTTGGATCCCCACTCAGTCTCAGTCTCTTCATAACATTTACATTGCGAAGTTAAGTGCTTTGGTAGAAAGGAATCAAATATTTATCAAGCTGAGCTTTGGCATTTATCTGTATTACATCTGTTATTATTATTATTTTTTTTAAATTAGAGTAGTAAACGAGTAGTTCATCCAAAAATGAAAATTCTGTCATCATTTGCTCACCCTCAAGTAGTTCCAAACCTGTATTCAAACCAGGTTGTTTTGGGTCACCATTGACTTACATGGTAGGAAAAAAATATTATGAAAGTCAAAGGTGATCCAAAACAGCTTGGTTACAAACTTTTTTTTTTTCTAATTATCTTCCTTTGTATTCAGCAGAACAAAGAAATTCATACATGTTTGGAACTACTTGAGGGTGAGTAAATGATAACAGTTTGGGTGAACTATTCCTTTTAATAAAATGATTAACCTTTAATAGGTTTGGAAGTTTTTTTTTATTTTGCTCCTTCAGAGAACAGACACAGTCTTCATACTAAAATATCTAGGGGAAAGAGAGACTTCTGTGACGGCAGCTAGCAGACAGTCGGTTTAGCCAGTCTGTAATCTCCCTGACCTGGGCCCCAGTTTGACAAGTACCAGTCCTAAGACTATGTCATATTTCTAGAGAGAAGAGCTGCAGGAAGGAAGATGATGATCTATTTTAGGTCAGGTCTGCCCCAAACACTTGTGCAACTATGAAACCTTTGCTCTGTGGACAAAACTTTGACATCCGCCCATTGAATGATGACAGTCTGCTCTGTGTCTCTTCACCACAGTAAGCAGGGGGTGGACCAGAGCTTATTGCAGTGTCCATACTTGCAAGTTACAACTATTATTTTTAGTCAAAGTTAGACATCACTAGCACTAATGTGCATAATATTCCTATAGTATTTGCATTTAGCATTAGCCAACACTTTCAAATTTTCCAACATGTCAGGCATTCCTGCTCCCAGAAACCAGTTGGCTGGTTTTAAAATTCTGTACAGTTGAATCACCAATAACTATAACACTAAATGTTTTTTACTGTGATATAAGAAGTACAGTAGGTATTGTTGGTTGACAAATTAACTATTGGGCTACATCCACCTTAGTTGGCCATTAGATGCGGTTTAGGCTGGTCCTGACCAGAAACTGGTTGCTTAGGGCCAGCAGATGCTCTCTTATCTTAAACCAGCTCATGACCAACTTAGGACCAGCTTAAACAATCTCAAACCAGCTGTGTGACCCATGCTGGCAAAATCAGTCAGAAAGCTCACAGGCAATTATCAGCTCCAGGTAAAAGTGAATTTTGGTTGAATTTAAGCTTTTTACAAAAGTGATTTTATTGAAAGGAATAGTTCACCCAAAAAATGACCCTGTATTTTTCTCACCCCCAAGCCATCCTAGGTGTATATGACTTTGTGTGTTCGCGCGAGAGTCACGTTCGGGCTTCTTGGCTGACCTCTGACTCGATGTATGATGTAAGCTACACTCATAACGGGAGTTCAGAAGAGAATCAATAGAGCAATACTAAGTGCCAGTAACGAATTAAAAGTCAAAGACGAGAAAATAAAAAAAGTCAGTAGGTTTTATTATAAGAAGTAATGTAACTTAAGTCAAATGTCAAGTCAGATGTCAGCCGAGAAGCCGGAACTCGACTCGAAGAAAGTTACATACACCTAGGATGGCTTGGGGGGTGAGTAAAATATGGGGTAATTTTCATGTTTGGGTGAACTATTCCTTTAAGGCAGGGGTGTCCAACCCTGCTCCTGGCGATCGACTGCCCTGAAGCGTGTGCATAAGGATGACATCTACAACACAAGTTCCCGATAAATATATATGTAAGCTTTGTCGTTTTGCCTAATGGATAGAGGTCACTGGTTCGAGTCCTAGGGCAGGCAGGGATTGTGGGTGGTGGGAGTGAATAACCAGCGCTCTCTCCACCTTCAATATATTGGTATACCATGACTGAGGTGAGACCCTTGAGCAAGGCACCCCAACTGCTCCCCGGGCGCCGCAGCAATGGGTGCCCACTGCTCTGGGTGTGTGTTCACGTTGTGTGTGTGTGTGTGTGTGTGTGGTTGATCACTTCTCACTGATGTGTGTGTATACTTGGATGGGTTAAATGCAGAGCACAAATTCCTAGTATTTCCTTTCCAACAGGGGTTGCTCAGTCATTTTCTGTCCAATTCCAACTTGTACATAATATTGAAGGAAAATAAATAACAAATTTTCCTTATCCTAACAAATGTGCTTATTGTGAGTCATTTTGCCAGCACTGTAAGTTTTTTTTGTTCAACAGAGCAGCCATGATTTTTTTTTTAAATAACACCTACAGTCAGTGTAATTATTCTTGCCATCACTTCTGTCCTTTTTTTGAGAAAATGTTTTGCATTTGTTGCAGCTCCACCTCCAGTCTGAGTGTTAAAGCGCTTGTTCACAGGATGTTGGTTCACCACATGTCAGTTCGGGAAGCTGAGTTTCCAACTTTAACTGTTAAAACTATTAGGTGCAGTTTAACAACTCCAGTCCGAACAATTTTTAGTTTCAAACTGAGGAAATCTGCAATAGATGTCACTATGGGGCAAATGTGATTAACGTGCATTGAAGTGAGAGACGAAAAGACATTTCATTCTGTCTATTGTTAATGTGCACATGTTTAAGGTTCTTCTGGTTCAAACTGAAATTTCACAGCTGTAAATGTTTGTTGTGATATTTTGTTCTTTTGCTGGAGTTTTGAATTTATAATCCAGCTGGGCTACTGAAACAACAAGATTTGAGGAACAAGGAAGTTCACTTAAAAATTTGCGTTCAAGATCATACAAGAAATGCAAGATCTGTCTTCGCTGCTGGCTCTGCTTTGACTAAAGCTGCAAATGGAAAGGTTCAAAATCTTAATTTTGACAGGTAAGATATCATACTTTTTGATGAAAGGGCTATATTTTGTGATGACAACCATTTGATGTACATTATCCTGTTACATCGTTGTTTGCTTTCAAAAGTAAATAATTAGGTACAGAACATTGATCTGAATCAGTATTCAGCATATAATTAACGGTCAAGATCACATGTAGTGAGCCTGTGTAATTACTTTTACTGATGTTGAGAAATAACACCACAAAATGCCCTAACTGACCAATCCTGAGTATTCCAGTGAGCTGTGTAGCAATTACTGTTAATACAATGGAAATCAATAAAACTATCACTATACTCCAATACCTTTTCACACTGACATCTCTGAATCTTTGTGTTAATTTATAGTGGCAGTGAGTGTGCAAGTAATTTCTCAAGACAACAGTACTGGTGAGATTCATGTTGTAACTTGTATTCTTAAGTTTCAAGTCAATTGTTAATACAGTTGTGTATTTAGCTTCAAAATGTGTGGGTTATCCATAACCTGTGGGTTATTCATCCTCTAGAACCTCCACTTCAGATTTCCAAGCCTAATATAACAGTGAATCTAGATCATGAGGTGCTGTATAACACGGAAACAGTCACTCTGCACTGTGAGGTCTCTGAAGGACCAGAGGAGTTGCAGTATGACTGGTACAAGGACTCAAAAGTTCTTGATGAACATCAGCCCAACATAACAGCGAGGGGTGGTGGAAAGTATGAATGCAAAGGAAAAAAAGGAGTGACTGAGTCTGAAAAAAGTGATAGTTACACTTTAACTCTACATGGTAAATGAATATCACAAATATGTATTTATTTATACACCGCCCTCCAAAAGTTTGGAAATGCTCTAGAAAAGTGGGGTTTTGAACAACATTTTCTTCTCTTCTTTTAGAACCGCCTGAACCACAAATCCAATCTGAATGGACAGAATCCTTTCCTGGTGAAAAAGTCTCTTTGCAGTGTGTCATTCAAGATTCAAAAAACTGGACTTATATGTGGTTCAATGGTTCGGACAGCATTGTCTCCAGGGGTGAAGGAAACAGTCTCACATTCTCAGTTAAGTCCAGTGATGACGGGGTGTATGTGTGTCAAGCTGAGCTGCAGGACAGGAAGGTGACAACTAACAAAAGCACACCACATCTGTTAAAAGTTAAAGGTAAGAATCTTTAATCAGTTTAGCTAAAAGCAGTAGATTATGGTTAAATGCTCATTTGTGATATACAGACTTCTTTTTTTTTATTTTTATAAGTCTCTTTTCATTAAACAGTTTATTACATTTTGCGTGTTAATAACCTTAATGTGTAAAATTGTCAACACAACTGTCTTTTTAAAAATTATTTTAGAGTTTGCCTATAAAGTGCTGCTTATTTCCAGCCCAAACCTGCCCAAATATAATTGTCTAAGTTTTACATTACTTTTAAAAATCTTATTTATAAATTATGAAGACAACTGTACATTTCTTTATCAAATTTATTATAAAATCTAGAATAATCCAGTGAAAGTCTAAAAAAAAAAAGTTTGGTTCTGTTACGGGTTTTTTTTGGCAGAACTGCCTCAGTTGAAATTGTCAATAGAATCTCAATGGAAAACATTTTACCAGACTGAAAAAGTGACTCTGAAGTGTTCAGTCAATGAAGATTCAAATAAATGGGACTATGAATGGTTTAGAAAAGGAG
>JAUMHI010000416.1:0-13484 GCA_032359435.1 Enteromius unitaeniatus | reverse complement strand
TTGTCTGTTTGATTATGTCAAATTGATCTTTATCTCACATCTGTACATGTACAAACTACTACTACATTTACTGTAAATATTACTTTGGTGTAAAGCTGCTTTGCAATGATATGTATCATGAAAAGCGCAATACAAATAAATTTGAATTGAATTGAATTGAAGAAGAAAGTCATATACTCCTAGGATGCTTTGAAGGTAAGTAAAACACAGCCTCTTAGCTATATTTTAATGAAAACATAAAACATAATTTATTTTGCTTGTATCTTATATATATTATGATGGTAGTTACATCTTCATGTCATATCATGTGTTTTATTGACAAATTGTATGTGTAGGATCAGGGGGTTGGGTTATGTGCTCATAAATGTGTAACAATAGAGTAATATAAATAAAACAGTTTTGACAGTTTATTTGAAAAAAATCACACCCCAAAATATATAAAATAATTAAACATTAATACTTGATTTATAATTTAATTAAGGCAATGAAATTCCCAGTATCTTTCGAGACAGCATACCAAGTGTTTCTTACCCTATTATGCCTAATATTTTTTTATGAGTGTCTTAAAACAGTTTTACATGTATGCAAGGTCAAAAAACACTTTAGTTTTCTCTAAAAATAGATTTTATTTTACCCCATTTCTAAACGATTCATAAATGACTTGTGTGAAGCAGTTCGAAGACTCAGTTTCTCTAAACCCCTCCCTCCCGTGAGCCCTCACTGTGATTGGTCAAATGGCGTAGTCCTATATGATTGGTCTACCGGTACAGCGCTCCACAGACTCAGAGCTTGAACCTAACTAACATAGACAGTGTTTTAAGCAAATCGGTTAAGTTAAGCCATCGTTTATCATTACTTAGGCCACATTTACACATAGCTGGGTATTTAGAAAAATAAATAATTCCTCCCCTCAGTTTTCAATAATAACATTATGCACACAACATCGTTTTCAAAAAACTTGTCATTTATATCAACCCGCATAAATACGCCCTCGAGCATGATAATAACTATGCCAAACCTATGTAACGTTAAACAGGGCGCTCACATGACGTTAAGCATTTTCTGGCACATAACCAAACCGCAGGGAAATACCTGCTTCTTCCCTTCGTGTAAACAGGGCCTTAAACTCATAATGAGACAGACAGACAGTCAAGCTGCATCAATCACAATGTTTAGACTACATTAGGCCCACAGCTGAACAACAGAACTACAGAAACGCAAGTTAGCCGGTTACCAAGACGTGCAGGGTTGTTACACAACATCACGTACACAAATTTCTTTTAAGACCAAGCGTTTGCTGAATATCGTGTTGTACTCCTAAATTGGAAAAGCAGTCAAATGATGTCAACACAACGAGACTGTACTGCTGAGGTGTGAAAAAAAAATGTTAATCACTCATTATTTGTAGATTCATCTTTCAGAAGAGTATATAAAACAAATGAACTCTCACTGGATACAGCATCTTCTTCGCTTGATGTAATCCATGTGGAGATTGTACTGTTTGGGGGTGGGGCAAGATGTTCACGACATAGAGCGTGGGCGGACATTATGCAAAATATGTTAATTCGTGACGTGTGGCAGTAACAGAGAAAGATTCAAATTGTTTTACAAAACGTCTTGTAAGAAAAGATTACAGGTGTGCATATTAACACAGAACATTGACACTGACATGTTTTAAGATATGTCAGAGCAAGATATTTTCATCTAAGACAGCTTAAAGATGCAATTTAGTCTGGAACTAGCTTAAACCTTGTCTGTGAAACTGGGGACATATGTTTTAATATAAAAAATAAAAAAATAAATAAATAAGCCAGTTATGTGTTAATTCTATAATTATACGGCAGTACCACTCCTTGTTATAAGACATAACTTAGAGGGTAACGGTAATAATAGTTTATCCCAAGAAAAATACTGTAGTACTGGGATCCCACAGGGCTGTGGTAGATCTCTTTTACTAGTTTGTATTAGAAAGTGTTATCAGGTGTGATTTATCCACCTAATCTTTCTGTAACATCCAAAACAAAGATATTGTATATTGTTTGAACTGCCATGAAAATTAAAGGACTGAAAGACTATTTGAGTAAGAGCAACATACACTGAATGAGGCAAAAAGGGTCCTAGTGACCCATGTTATGTACTCTATCCTTGTTATAAGCTCTTACCCTCTTTATGAAAGTATATGACCCCCCAAAACAATAAAATGAGTTCATAATTTCACACCACAATTATGTAAATCTATTTATTTAGTGTTTTTCGTCCCATTATGGCTTGTTTTGTGTTTCTCTCTGGGTGAAAAAGGATAATGTAGCACTTTGGGAAAAATATGGCCACCAATAATCCAAAACTAGAAGCTAGAATGGCAAAAATCTCCACAGCTACTGCATATTTTCCTGGAGAGCTCACGTATGCTGGAACAAAGGTGATCCATACAGCACAAAAGATCAACATGCTAAAAGTGATAAACTTTGCTTCATTGAAATTATCTGGAAGGTTTCTGACTAGAAAGGCTAACAAAAAGCTTACTGCTGCCAACAGTCCAATGTACCCCAGCAGCATAGAAAATCCAGCCACTGAGCCTATAGCACATTCATATACTATTTTAGAGTGGATATACTGGTTGTTTTTATATGGCGTTGGGGAGGCAGTTGATAGCCAGATTGCACATATCAAAACTTGAAGTGCTGTTAGGACCAGAACTGTGCATCTTTGTTGAGCTGCTCCAAACCATTTCATTGATCCTTTGCTTTCTGGCCGAGATGACTTGAACACAGCTATTACCACAATAGTCTTGACCAGAATGCTGGAGACACACAAAACAAAGCTTATACCAAACACAGCATGCCTTAACTGACATGTCCACAACTGCGGTTGGCCAATGAACAGCAGCACACACAGGAAACACAGTTTGAGGGATAACAGCAGCAAAAAGCTGAGTTCTGAATTGTTGGCTCTTACAATTGGAGTGTTATGGTGAAGAGTGAAGACGATCATTACAAGAGCACAGAAGCAGGTGCCAAACAAGGAAGCAGTGGTCAGAGAGATGCCCAGAGGTTCATCATAGGACAGAAACTCAACTATTTTGGGGACACACTGATTATTTTCTGGATTGGACCAGAACTCATCTAGACACACTGTGCACTCAATAGCATCTGTGAGTAGAATTTAAGAGAAAATTACTATCAAATTATATTCAAATTCTGCCAACAATAATTATCTTACCTGTTGAATTAGAAATCTCTCCATCTCCACATGGTAGGCAGTCAAAACAGCAGATAGGAAGGCCCTTGCGTGTAGCTCGTCTGGTTCCTGGGGAGCAACTCTCACTGCACACAGATTGTGGGGGCTGAAAGAGACACCATCTGTTATCAGTCGTTTGTCTTTAACCCTGACTTCAGCCTTCACGCTGGCATGATATGGGTCTTTTTTATGTTATCAGTGCAAAAGACCATAAAAATGCTCTGTTGAGTTTGGTCACACAAGTAAGTGTTGTACACCATTCAGATCTGTTAGGTGTCTTTTTTGTGTACATTCTCAGAAACAACAAAAGTGTGTGCTTTTGCAAAATAAGAAAAATAAAAGTGCGAAATTTTACGATGTTCTCTCTGCGCACTGTTTTTAAAAAGCTGTCACTAAAATGAACTCAGAAACCCAGAGGGTTAACCGTTACATGACAAATAAATGACAGATTAAATTACAAGCTTGGCCTTTCCATTAATTTTTCCACATGTGTCTTCTGATGGCTTTATTTTTGAGACTTAATATCTGAAAAAAAAAGACTACATTAGAATGCAATGTTACTTTTTTTGGCTCAAAGTTCCAGTATATTGCATCCTCATCCAGTGTAAGCACCATCCCTGTTGCTGAACCTTCATTTACTACACCAACTGATTTGAACATCACTGTTCGGTCAGAGTTAGGATGCCAGTTCAACACATCATAAATGGCCAAAGCATCTCCATTTTTATCAAATGACACTTGATCCCCAAAGCTGGTGGTGAAGTTCACTTGCTTTAGGTAGTGGACAAGCTGTACGGGTTGTAGATGGAAAATTTGTTACATGTTTATCTTTAATTATAGACCACATATTTTGATTTACATATTCAGCTCTTCTTGAAGAGAATCTACACTATACCTTACCACTTACCTGCCAGGGCTTTAGGCTGATAATGTCAGGACAGCTATTCCCACTGAATGGTCCTCTCCCCTCCTCACACTGCATCAGGTCTTGAAGTGCATGTGCCAGGGCATAAACTGCCTTGTACACATTATAAGCTGCTCTCAACCCAGAAACATCAGTGTAGGCTGTGTCTGTGGCATTCAAATCCTCCTGTCCTGTACACATCTTTTTAATTTGTTCTCCATGTTTCTCTGTTTCAAAACTGCACACAAACATATTCTCCCAGAATATTCTCAACATATTGTTTTTTGGATCATTGCTAGGACGGAGATGTAACAGAAACTCTTTCAGTCCCTGTATCTCCCCATGCCTAATGGCAATGCCCAATGTGCCCCTCAAGAAGGGCAGGTAATGTGGAGTTTGAAATACAGGAGCAGTGGCCCAAGCTTCACTGGCAATCCACTGTCTGCCTGTCAAGTTTTGCAAAACCACCTCATCCATCAAAGGCAGCAGATAAGATGAAGTAGAAAAAACAACCACCACTCTAGATGTAGAGGACTGAATCATTGCCATTATATGTTGAATATTTCTAGGATTGTTATCATTTGGCAGAATTTCAGAAAAAGCAACACAGCCTCCAAACAACTGCATTTCTTGTTTAAAGGACAAAGAGGCATAGATTCCATAGTCATCATCACTGTAGAGAAGACCAACCCATGTCCATCCAAAATGCCTCAAGATCTGAACCATAGCCCGAACCTGGAAGGCATCACTGGGAATAGTTCTGAAGAAAGAGGGGTATTTTGTTTTGTCGCTCAAACAGGAGCAGGTAGCGTAGTGACTTATCTAATCATTAAAAAAAAAAGAAGAGACAAAAAGGGCATGGGACAGATTAATGGGGACATGCACATGCAAAAGAATGGTAGATAAAAAATTAAAATTAACAAAAAACTACAACTGAAAAGAATGTACATATAGTGTATTTATTATTATTATTATTATTATTATGTGTTTGTTTTTTTTCATCCTGTCTTACTATAGGTACACGAAACAACCCCAGAACACTGGAAATTGCAATGGATGGAGTTGAACTTGGGTCCCCCACAATAGCAATTACTGGAGGAGAGCCAGTGCAGTTGAAATTGGAGAAGGACTCCTCTGTTCCACTAGCCAGGGAAATTGCAGCCCGGAATGCCATTCCTAACATTACACAGTTATCATAAAGATGGTAACCCAGAGTGATGTTTGGCAGCAAGTCAGGATTGTTATTGATCTCATTTACAGCAAAAGCCATAGTTTGTGCATGCTGGAAGCTTTCCATGTTAAATCTAAGGAGAGACAAGATAGACAAGATAAATGTTTATATTAGGTGATACAAAAAAAGCAATAACTAAAAGACATAAGTCATTATTACATTTCAAATAGTTTTTACAGCTGTCAACACATTTGAATAAATTAAAAGAACTTTCTGAATAAATTAAATATACATATACTTTCTTTTCTAGTCATGCTGTTATTCTCACCCCACTTACTTTTCACAGTATGGTGGATCTGGTTCAGTTCTAAAGCTCAGCTCTGGGAACACTGTAAATAAGTGAACCTCAAATAGGCCACCAAGTATAAAATCTCCATCCTGGTAAACCCCATTCAGTCTGAAGAGTCCCTGGAGCTGGCAAGTACTTGGTCTGAGGATAGAAGCTGCAGAGATATAGTAAAGGGACAAATATATGCAGAGCTTTAGAGTGATACACATCTCTCTGTTTCTAAATCACTTACACACTCGACTCACTAATTTATGATGAAGGTTGTGAGGGTGTTGCTTTCAAAGAAGGGGTGTTGTCAAATGGGCATCCCTTGAAATCGGAACGTCACCTTCCCATCCCTTTATCATTTATGTTGCCAATCATTTATGCTGCCAATTTATGTACACCCCAAAATGAAAATTGCTGTCAATTTACTTACCCTCAAGCAATTTAAGGATTTCCCCCCCATCATAACAGTAAAGAAGATATTTAGCTTGGCTTCTGATGAGATATTGAGGTCGTATTAAAAAGTCTGTGCAAGAAATGGAACTTATCACTTGATGAGACATCAATATATTGCCAGTGACCATGGATATTACTTTTCCTTTCCCTGCTATAAATCTTCTGTATTGCTCTACAGAAGAAAAAAAAGTAATCCACGTCTTGGATGGTATATTAAGTATATTAGTATTAGTGAGTATATTAACAGGGAATACAAATTTTTTGGGGTACTTTTATCTCTATCTCAATTATGGTCTTTACTTTGATGATAGTTATAGATAAGAAAAAAGGTCTTATGAAATAATGGACACTTTATTAACTTATGTTTATTTAGATTAACTGTAAACGTAGAAGGATAATCACTGGGAACTCAAACCTATCATTAATAACTATTTGTCCATGCCCACACTTCCGCCACTGATGGTGAGCTACAAATGGCCTCTGGAAGCTTTTTTGAGGACCCTGTGATCATTTTTCAAAAAAGACTTGATTTACTGGTTTGGAGACGTGGTCCCCAGTTCCCCTAATCCTCCATTGTCCACTATGTTCCCAATTCACCCTCTGTCAGTACACTCTGGACACTCTGATCTGCCTTGGGACTTCCAATCTCCAACTCTGCCTAGGCATGAAGATTGCCTGTCTGCGCCTCCAGTCTCAGAGTATACTCCACCTTGGTCCTTCTCCACCTTAGCTCCTAGCTCCCTTGTCCCCACCGTGGCCTGTCATCCCACTTGCTCCACCAGGCTCCCTCATCCCTCTACCTCGTCAGTTGTCAACCATCTGCTGCCTCTGGACTCCACTCCTCTGGCTTCAGCTCATCAATCCATCCCTCTGGCTCTGTCAGGCTTCAACTTCATCCTCAGTCACTTTGGCTCAGCTTCAGTCTTCTGGGGTTCCTGGCCTCCACCTTGGTCTGAGCTGCCAGTTCACTCTGACTCTCTACCTGCTTGGTTCTATCTTTGTCTCCACCTCCAGTGTCTCCATTGTTCCTCCCTAGGCTGACATCTACCAAAACTTGACCATGGCTCCTCCCTCTTTTCACTCCACCCTGGGGCCATGTCCTGTCTGGTGTAACACCCCAGCTGGAGTTGCTAGCAAAAGCCGCCAGATGGCACTCTAGCTCCATGACTCCAGCTCAGCTCCAGCTCCATGTGTTTGTCTCAGTTGCTCCCTCTGGACTTTTATTGTGAAACTGTTGTCTCCACCCACCTTGTTTGTTGAACTGACTTCCCGTGCATAAAAGCCCATCTGTCTTAGTGTATGCACGGTTCATTGTTTACTTGTCCGTTGTTTCCCTAGTTCCCTAGTTATTTTATTTTAATATTGTACATTATATTGTATATTGTTTTGCCTTCGTGTTATATGTATAATTGTATTTATTTAAATTTTTACTTTTCATTTTTGTACTTTTCTATCCAAGGGTTTGAGAGTAACGTAATTTCAATTCTCTGTATGTCCTGTACATGTGGCAGAATTGACAATAAAGTTGACTTTGACTTTGACTTCCTTGTTTTCCTAGTTGTCCCCATTATTAGATTTATCATCGCTTTTGTCTCGCCCCTTGGACTCTGTTTCCTGGTATTTTGACCCACGCTCTGTTTATTGGATTATTCTGCTGTCTCTGCCTTCTATGTTCCTGGTTACCGGTATTCAACCCTGCTGGTCTCTACTCTATGTTTCATTAAAACAGTCTGCACATGAACCCGCACGTCTTCTCGCCTTCCTTTCATGACATCTGGTCTCTTGAACAACATCTGGGCTATTTGTCACTGGCAGGGCATTAACATTTTTATTTATAGTACTTCAATTTCACAACAGTCGCTAATATTATTAATGTAATGCCCCTGCACTGTCTCTGTTTATGTTTTCAATTCCCCATGTGCTCTGTCTCCGTCTGACCTAGTATTAGTTCATTATTATAGTGTTCAGGTGTGCCTTCCTTGTTTGTGTTAATTGCCTTACCTTTATAAGTTCTCCTCTGTCACGAATCGCTCCTCTGTGGCCCTCTCCGGTGGACAGGAGCGGGAACCATCACCGGAATATTAGTTCCCACCCGGACCTTTTAGACCCACGGACCTCGGCGCTTTCGCGCCGTTACGCCCCCTTCCTGGCGCTATTTAAAGACCAGCTTTTGCCCCAGTCAGACGCGAAGTTTTGATTTGCCTCTGCAATCATTTCCAAGCGTTTATTTCCGTGTTTTGTAGCCGTGTTTGATTTCCTGTCTATTCTCTGGTTTTCGGATCCTCTGCTGCCTGCCCTGACTCCTGCCTGTACTACGACTCTTGCCTTTGCCCTGTCTACTTCTGTCTGCCTGGTTTCCGACCCTGTATCTTTCTGACTACGAATATTAAACCTCCATTGCACATGGATCCCACTGAGCCCCGCAAATCATTACAGAAAACTTCGCCGCAACCGGATCCAGCAATGCGAGAGGTTGTTGACGAGGTGCACCGCCAAGCATCGGAGCTTCACACACACCGACAACAGTTGGAGAAGCTCACGACGCTCACAACAGAACTGGTGAGCTCTATCCAGGCCCTCACCGTCGCAACCGCGTCTCTAAGCAGACCCGCGGATCCGCCTACCGCGCCTGCTCTCCCGGCCGTCCCCAGCACTCCAGCCCCCGGCCTCGCGCGCTTGGCGCTGCCCGAGAAATACGGCGGAGCATCCGGCAAGTGCAAGGGATTTCTTTTGCAGTGCGAGATCTACATGAAAGCTCAAGCCGCCTGCTTTCCGGATGACGATGCGAGGGTGGCGCTCGTCTGTTCCTTGCTAACCGGAAAGGCCCTGGAGTGGGTAACAGCGCTATGGGAAGGAAGTCGCATGGCCTTCCCCACCTACCATAGTTTCCTGCGGCAGTTCCGGGAGGTGTTTGACCACACCACGGATGGTAGGAGCGCAAGGGACGAGCTACTGGCACTGCAACAGGGCTCCATGTCTGCCGCTGATTTCACCATGGCCTTTCGGACCCTAGCAGCCCAGACCGGCTGGGATAGCGATCCTCTGATGTCACTGTACCGCCGCGGTCTGCGAGAGGAGCTTCAAACCGAGCTGGCGTGCCGTGGGGAGGACTTAAACCTGCACCAATACATGGAACTGGCTATACGTACGGACCAGCTGATGCGCTCACGAAGAGGCCGTCGAATGCTCCCTGCTCTCCCCAGCACATCCACGTCGTCTCCTGTCGAGCCCATGCAAATCGGAGCAGCCCAGCTCTCCGCTGAGGAGCGTGAGCGACGCATCGACTTAGGCTTATGCTTATACTGCGGCCACTCCGGCCACCTGCGAGCCAGCTGTCCGTCACGACCAGTCCGTCCCAAGACCGCCCGGGTGAGTGCTGTGACTTTACACAATGCCATGACACTTGAGGTAGAAGTTTCATCTGCAGGGAGAACTGTGTCCACTAGGGCATTTATTGACTCTGGGGCTGCGGGTAACTTTATTGATGAGGACTTTGTTACTGAACATGGATTTCCTGTTC
Organism: Enteromius unitaeniatus; assembly: GCA_032359435.1. Taxonomy (NCBI): domain Eukaryota; kingdom Metazoa; phylum Chordata; class Actinopteri; order Cypriniformes; family Cyprinidae; genus Enteromius; species Enteromius unitaeniatus. Next base: position 3,862 of record JAUMHI010000416.1, on the reverse strand, counting down.
TTGCATGTACCCCCTGTGTGGCTGTGGCAGCCCTCGACGGACGGCCTATAGGAACCGGCAAGATCACCAACCAAACCGCTCCACTGACACTCCGCACCAGCACCCTGCACTCTGAGGACCTACAGTTCTACCTCATTCACACACCTGAGCACCCCGTCATCCTCGGACTGCCCTGGCTGGAGGTTCACGACCCAACCGTCTCGTGGAAGGAACACCAAATACTTCGCTGGTCTCCCCACTGCCACAAGCACTGCCTTCTGCACACCACCCGCCAAGTCAATCACCTACAGCTCACTCCCGAGGAGGACACAGACCCCAAGAACCTGCCTGGCGAATACCAAGATCTCCGCATCGCCTTCAGCAAGGCGAGAGCCACCCAACTGCCTCCACATCGCCCCACGGATTGCGCTATCGACCTCCTGCCCGGTGCCGTGGTCCCGCGAGGGAGGATCTTCCCACTGTCACAGGCCGAAACCGAGTGCATGGATCAGTACATCAGGGAGGAGCTGGCCAAGGGATTTATCCAACCTTCCACGAAGACTGCCTTCTCAACCACCACCGGACACTACGAGTACCGGGTAATGCCCTTCGGACTGTCCAATAGCCCCTCCGTGTTTCAAGCCCTGGTGAATGAGATCTTTCGGGACATGCTACACCGCTACGTCATCGTCTACATCGACGACATCCTGGTCTATTCAGAAACTCTCTCTGGGTGTGGTACTGTCTCAACGCCAGGGGAATCCAGAGAAACTCTACCCTTGCGCCTACTATTCAGACTCTGAGATTGCCTTTGCCCTGTCTACTTCTGTCTGCCTGGTTTCCGACCCTGTATCTGTCTGACTACGAATATTAAACCTCCATTGCACATGGATCCCACTGAGCCCCGCGAATCATTACATCCTCAGTTCTGTTTAGTTTGTCGGATCATTAATTGTGAATATGTCCTTGTGTGTTAACCATTTTGCCTACCTGCCTGTCTGTAACCCTTTTGGAATTAAATAAATTGTATTTGAAGAGATTTGAATCTTTGCTCGTTCTTCCTGCACCAGGACCGTGGCAGAATGATCCGAACTTAAAAGAAACAGTGAGTGGCGTGCTTTTTCTGTGTTTTTTTGTCCGTTTTATTCTCTGTTTTTCCCTCATGGATTCCTCGTTTCACCCTGACTATTTCCTTCTCCTGCTGGAGCAGGGGGAGAGATCGCTCATGGACCATACCAGACAGTTTATACATATTGCATGTTTCACCAGCTTTCCGGACAGCGTGCTCTGTACTTTCTACAACAAAAGCCTGAGACCTGAGTAAAGAGTGCCGCTGTCCGAAGATGGTCCTCGAGCGGACTTCGCCGCCTTTGTGGAGTGTATACTGGCGAGGAGTAGATCATCCTTCTCCGTTTATCCCATGGAAGAGCCCGCCAGTGCCACTCCCACCCCAGAGCCCAGCCCACCATCTCCCCGCAGAACCATCGCCAGTAGGAGCGACAGAGCTGAGGATCGCCCCAGAGCCAGAGCAGTTGACGTCAGACCAGGTGCGAGAGCCAGCCAAGGAGCCTGCCACGGTAGAGATCACCAAGGACAGCATGAGCGCGGAGAGGAGGTGATTGTTTATTGTCTTTGAAGATCCCTTTTCCAGATTAGCTTTTATTGTTTTGTTGCATGTTCTTGGGCAGCGAGAAGTTCCTGAGATCATCTCGCTCTTACAACAGATTTCTGTCAGATGCCCAGAAAGTGACATAAAAAATAAAGACCCGCCCTCCCAGACCACCTCCAGAACCTCCTCCAGACTTTTCCTCACTCCCTTCTGCTTGTCTGCACCGCGAGGACACGGCTTTCGGGAGGGGGGCGAACTGTAACGCCCTTGCACTGTCTCTGTTTATGTTTTCAATTCCTCATGTGCTCTGTCTCCGTCTTACCTAGTTTAAGTTAATTATTATAGTTTGTCGGATCATTAATTGTGAATACGTCCTTGTACGTCCATTTTGCCTACCTGCCTGTCTGTAACCCTTTTGGAATTAAATAAGTTGTATTTGAAGAGATTTGAATCTTTGCTCATTCTTCCCGCACCAGGACCGTGACAAAAAGATTGAAAACTTTTATAGAATTGGGTTTACTGCTAAGGGGAGGGTACTCCCTCTAAAGCGACAGATGGGAATCTCCAACCAGGTGTGACCCTGCTGACAAACCAAAAGGTCTTTTGTGTTTTTACAACTGATCGAAAGATTTTGTTCGATTGAAGTCTTGTTCTGGGTATTTAAGGTCTGGGTATTTAAGGAAAAGGGTGAAATAGCACGAGGGGAACTCTGTATCCAGAAACCCCCACACTAAACCTCCAGATACCTCTCATACTACAGTGTGTCTCCCTGAAGGTCAGGTATGCCTTTTTGATTCATTGAGGTTATGTATTTTTCTACATTTTAATAGAATTAGATTCTCATTGTTTAATTGTGTTATTGGCATGATATAATTTTACCTGACAAACGAAATAAAAATCATGTCTTGATTCATTTTAGGCTGTTGAAATAATTTATGACTATTAGATTGTGAGGACGCTTTTGCGCGCATGAATACACGACCAGGATATGACACACTGAAGGCTTGGGAATGAATGGAGCAGTTAGCACGTTCTCTAAGACCTTTTGATTCATGCTTATCACTGAAATTAATGCATTGGATATGGCACAGACTATGTAAACTATGTTCTTTGCAAAAAAGCAAGCAGTTGGTGGCTGACAGAGGAAATATTAGTCTCCTTCCAACCTCTGAGCAATTATCAGACTGACGGTTTTATGTTATGAAATGGGACGCCAGACTCCGACGACATTAGGTCCCCAATGAACGGATAAATTGAAAGTATAGCTAGGTCATGCAAGGTCGATGGACTTTGTTTTCAGGCCAGTAAACCGATCCTTTCACTAGGGTCAGTCTAGATGTAACCGTTCAACTGCCCGAGTTACCACCTCGAGTAACTCCTCATATGATTTCTCATCACGAGAGGAGTGCACTGAGGTGGCACTCTCCATCTCGGCAGAATCAAGAGAGGAAGTCTCCTCCGCCTATTCAGAAGAAACGCAGAGGCATGTTTTAGAATTGGACGGAAGGACTGTGGACATAATGTAAGTGTTTTTTTGCAATGTTTCTCTCAGCCTTTTTTTTCTCTTACACACACAACAATGTGGTCCTTGAAGACAAGAAGACCTGAGTATGTTTCCATTTCCATATATAATGCCTATTTATAATGTCACATTCTCTGTTGAGTCTAGTTTTGTTTTTGTTTTGTATCTTCCTGTTTTTGCCTTATTTGATCCTGTTCCGTTTCTGATTTAGTTTGATTAGTTTGACATTAGTTTATGTGTGTGAACTCCCTACTTGTTCGTTTACCCGTCTGGAGAATTAAAGTTTTGTCAGTTCGTAAATTCAAGTTTGCCTTTGTGCTTTGCTTTACCACACCCGTGACAATCCAGGTGCATGTAATCAAAGGTTATATACTGTATGCCAAACTTAGCGTTATTGAACACAGCATCGAAAGTAGCTTAGGGAACATGGAAATTTTTTTTTGTTTTATCATACTAGTTACAATATTTGTTTGGCCAGTGTCATTGTGGATTTTGGTTATTTTGTTGTTGTAAGACTTTTGAAATAATAGAAAACATTTGACATTTGATATGGTCATGTAATGCTTTCAAGAGCTGCCTGGAACTGCATTCTACATGTATCGTATATGTACATATATATGAATATGTATATGTATTGTATTGTATGTATATATACAGGTCCTTTTTGGATATTTGCATATTGTGATAAAGTTCATTATTTTCTGTAATGTACTGATAAACATTAGACTTTCTTATATTTTAGATTCATTACA
>JAUMHI010000415.1:0-13515 GCA_032359435.1 Enteromius unitaeniatus | reverse complement strand
ATCCTCCTGAGATGGACCTGATGCGTCTGGCTGATGCAGTGGACCTGCTCTTTCTAGAATCAAGCGATTCTGAGCCAGAACCTGAAATTAAGACCCGTCCAAAAGGTGAGTGAACACATTATTCATGTTTATTGGCGTGGTTAGAGATGTTTCTGATAGTGTGTTAATATACGTTCCTGTCATGCATGGACTTTTCTGATTTACATACTCATATTTTCTCTAAAATCATCACATATTTATAAGAAATTAGCCGATTAATTATAAGCTCTAATTTATGAAGTCTCACGCTTCTTTCTGATTAAAACCGTTAAATTTATAGGGATTAGATTAAGCCAGGACTAGACCTTTGCTAATTTAGGACATTTACGAATTTTTAGAAACATGTCTTACAAAAATGCATTATCTGTGAGTATTTTAAGACCAAACTATGACATTAATGTATTTTAAGATATCTCAGTGCAAGCCTTAACATTTATTTGAATCTAGGACTAGTCTTAAACCCTGTTCGGAGAAACTGCCCCATAGCACTTTGAAGTTAAACTTTCAGACCAGATTTTGGTCAAGACTTTACTCATGTAGTTTGTTTTTCTCTTTTCTTCAGAAAGCACTGCGGAGCGGATGTCCAGGAAAATGACCAAATTCTTCAAACGAATGCGTCCATCTCCCAGGAGAAAAACGCAGTCAGAGATGGATCGGGTTTCTCCTCCTGAACCTAAATGGGATCTCACAGATTCGGCTGAACTTTGTGCCGCAGGTCCAAGCAAGGTCCAAGATTCGGTGGAGGCTCAAGTGAGTCCCTGGGTACTGGAAAACCAGGCTAAAGATCTGGAAGTGAAGGAGAACCGCCCAAGAGGTGAACACATTACTTGTGATTACTGGAGTGGTTAGAGATGTTTCTGATAGTGTGTCATATGGTGATCATTCCTGTTATACTGTCACTTTTCTGGCCCTATGATTTACGTACTCATATATTTCTAAAATGATATCACATATTTATAAGTAATTTGCTGAAATGATATATATTAGGTCTAATTTATCACTTGAACAGAGATGATAGAAATTTCAAATATTATTTTGTTTGTGATAAACAAAGTGATATTGTTTATTATTTCAGCTAGAATTTAATTGTAGAAATGAAGGGAATTCAAATTTTTTATATTTTTGAAAAATGTTCTTCTCTGCCTATCACAAAGATCCACCCTGTTAGGGTATGTCTGAAGAAAAACAAAAGACAAATCATATCTGACATAGTTATAAACATTAAGAGAAGGTGAATGATGACCTCTGTAAAAGCCACAGGCAGTTTAGCTCAGATTTTTCCACCCTGTTAGGATTTTACAGAATGTGATAATTCTAATAGAATCTGAAGAAGCTTGGCCATGACGTGGTTTCTTAGCAGTTATACGAGGTCTGAAGCGTCTTTCTGATTACAACCCTTAAGCGTCTAGCGTTTTGAAGTTAAACTTTCAGACTAGATTTTGCTCAAGTTAGTCAGACTTTACTCATCTAGTTTGTTTTTCTCTTTTCTTCAGAAAAGCGGATGTCCAAGAAACTGACCAAATTCTTCAAACGAATGCGTCCATCTCCCAGGAGAAAAACACAGTCTGTTGAGCAACCTGACGTGAATCTTCAGGATCCAGAGGAATCTTGTGTCCCAGATTCACGAGCTCCAGAGCCAGAACCTGACTCAGATCTGGTGTCTCCTCGTGAACCTCCTGGCTTCTTCGTCAGTTTATTGCTGAGTTGCTGGTGTATTACTGTGGTTCCTGATGATGATTAAGCATCGACTTCCCATAGATCCCGTATAGATGCAGGGCAGGCAAACTTGATGATTCTTCTCCGGCACAAGATTACAGGAGCAAGATCTTCAAGATCTCCATCAACTAAAGCCTGATGTAGCGGCTGTGAAACATGTGCACCGATAACTGCTATGATAAAATTAAATACATAAAAATATGAGTTCGTACTAATAGTTAAATTCACTAGATATATTAAAAACCTGATAAATAATAAATAGAATTACACATAAACACATGACAGCGTGACTGAAAATAAAATCTTGACTCTGTGGCACATATAAATATATCTATATTTTTTTATCATATGAGCCAACGGCTCCTTGCTGTATGTTTTGTCTGATATTGAATAAAATATAAAAAACTTTTATGGAGTGTTGTTGTCATTATCTGTCCATCATTCCTTCATTGATATGTTTGATACTCCATCTTTTCTAAGAACAAATACCAAGCGTGCAGTTTTCCAAAATATGAAGCATTCTGATGCCTTTCTTTTGTAACGTGGAGCTTATTTTTGTGCTTCACGATTCTTCAGAAATCATTCTAATATGTTGATCTGCTGCTCATGAAATATTTCTGATTATTATTGATTCATATTTTCATGTTTGTGGTAAATGACGCGTAACCATTACGTTTAAAAACAACTCCAATGAGTCAAAAGTGCCAGTTTATATTGTTACTGTTACAAAAACAAAGACTGAAGAGATGCATTACATATGGGTCAGCTGCAAAGTCCCATTTGCAGAAACTTGTTATTCAGGCACAGGCTTTACGTTTATGCTGTGGGGCTTTTCAAACATCACCAGTTCCAGCATTGCAGGTGGAGGCTGGTGAAATGCCTTTATCACTACAACGATTACAGTTGAGAATGACTTCTGGACTACACTGCAGGGACATAGGCAGGAACATCCAACCACAGCAGTTCTGAACAAGTGTTGGGAACATGGACGCAAACAGTTTGATAGTTTTGGTTGGGTAGGAGATGGTCAAGCTGAGAAGTTGGGCCTGACAAAGATTTCCCATAGATGCACAGTAGCATTATCAGCTATCCCCCCCTGGTTTTCCCCCCATGCCTGCAAAGAACATCTCTAACATCTCACAAAGAACTCTACAGTAGATCATTTAGCAGTCTACTCTTTGGAATTTTATTACCATTAACACAGATAGAAGATTTTAAGCCAAATAAGTGAAATGTTGAATTCTACACGTGTAAAAAGAGTCGGGTGGAGCTGAGTTTCTGTTTCTTGAGTTTTGACTGAAATCATATCTATTTATTTGACAAAGAATCACACATTTTGAGTTATTTTCTAGTTTTTTATTCATTTAGTTGTATAGTCTTTTGAGTTTATTCCATCTTGTTTTCTTGAGTAACTATTTGTGACTATTTCCATTGCAAATATATTGAACAAGAATTGTGAACCCAATATTTTATTTGTTTCATAATACAAACTGAATTGTTAATCAAGACTGACCTTGTGTTGTTATTCACTTTCCTGCTCTGGTATTTTCCTCTCTCCAGCAGTCGTACCTTCTCTTCTGATTTATAGGTTAATAACTGAAGTCAGTTGTATAAGCTACATATTCTACTCCATAAATGACTGAGCTATTGAATACTCAAACACAATCAATAAACAAACACAAGACACACTTCACACGATTCTAACCTATCATTGAAATAAAACAATTGAAAATAGGGAGACATTTTTGTGATGAAATAAAATGTTTTTCCTCCCATACTTGTTGACCAAAATTATTGGCACCCCCCTACAATTATTTATGACTAAAATATCTCTGAAGTATATTTCCATTCATATTCACAATTTTGGGAGCATCTTCCTTAGTAGTCAACATTTATCATAATATGGTTTCGTAAGAATTGTAATCAGGAGATAAAGAGAGTATCTGTTCAAAGCACTTTGAGCCAATGGGATGCTAGTTTAGATCAGATTTTGAGGGGGGACTTTTTGTTATTAGTGTACAGTAATTACAGCATTCGTGTGCTTCTCGGATGCCCGAGCACAATGTGTGCTTTAAAGTGCTTGGGACCCACTGCTCTAAATAAATGAATAATGATTCAAGAGTGTTACGAGTGTCCTACAAACTGTTTACCTGGGCTTTTGTTGATTCTGAATACGAAACGATGGCAGGTGCTCTCGTCCCAATACCTAATGGACATTTTGGTTTCCGCCCCAATAAAAAGGGAGAGCCTGCAAATTTACATGAGCCAATATATACAACTAACAAATGTTAATACAAGGTTTCATCCTGTCATTGAAGTGCAGCTGCCCCCTCAGGCATAAGCTGATGGCGAAACCAGCCCACAGTTAGGAGTAACTGAAGTCTAAAGCCTTTACGAAATCTGTCAAATACAACTGTGAGAGTAACGGGTTTAAAGGCCTTACTGATGCTGTCATCCATCTTGTTGAGGATGATTGTTGATTTAATACAGTAGTCAGGTCAATGCTTCAATAACGTAACAAGCTGTTTGAGCTACTGGGCAAAACCTACTGTTCAGTGACAGCTGGTCCAAAAATACAGTAAAGACATCGTTCAAAAGGGAGCTTCCAGTGCATACAATGGCGGTTTTAGGTTTGGGTGAATGGGGTGGCATTTTTTCATGACATGGGGAGTAGCAGAAGCACTTGGGTTTTTCTTTTTATCCTAGATTTTGTGAAATAGATCATTATTAGAGGTGAACTGGTTTAGGAATCTGTTGATTGTCGTTGACTGCAAAATAAACTCACAGTGATGGGGAGATAAAGGTCAAAGCTGTCAGGTGCCCAATTTAGCAAAAAGAGAAAAGAATAGGAGAAACAAGCAAAAAGATGAAGGTACGCAACGTTCTCTCTATATGTTTATGGCATCCATGCCAACAATAAGGGGCTAATGTCAATCAGTGGTATAACGTTAACTCTTAGGCTTACTAATGATGCTTGCTATGCTTACCTTGCTAAAAAAAAAAACAATAGAAGCCCAATACAGAAACATCACAGAACTTCTAATGTTTTTTTATTAAATACCATTATGCATCATTAACCAGTAGGATTTCCCATCCCACCCACCAACAGAATCCATCACATCCCAGTAGACACCATCATACTATCCATTAAAACAATACAATTCCCATTATATTAGTGCAGTGTAATAATTATTTTCTTTAGTGTGATTCGTGCTGTTAAGATTATTGATTTGTATATTATGCTTAATATTTGCAATTATTTCTCACCCGAGGAGTATCTCAATGTAGAAGCACCATCGCAAGAAGACAGAACTAAGAGATCACCTGCAGGACAATCAACAGATTACACATTTAACTGTGCAATGTAATTATAATTCAAACATTTGATTGTATTTTACTGTACACTTTATTTTATTGTTTTAATTAAATAAAACAAAATTTGATCTGTTTTCTTTTTAATTACTATGTAATTCAAAGCTAATACTAATAATAATAATTAAAGCCTTGCTATGTGTACTACCTTAAGATAATTGAGACTTTTGTTCATTTTTGCATCCATTGTCCTCATTTTAAGTCGCTTTTTGGATAAAAATGACTAAATGTAAATAATAGCCCAAAAAAAAGTGTATCAGTGCCAACTGTCTGTGTTCCTGCTTCACCTCCAGAAGTAGTAAGTGTCATTTTTCTTTCTACAAGTTTTTGCGAATAGCTTTTTGTAATACCGTGCAAAAGTTAGCAATTTTCATGATGAATGCACACTCAGGGAACGTGTCATCTTTCCTATGTACAAACTTCTCAATATAGTTCAGAATTCCACGTTAATAATGAACGGTGCATTTAGGTTATTGTGTTATTACAAACTGTGCATGCTGCCAGTAAATTTACAGCTTACTTTTGTAGATGGTTACAGCTGTGTCAGGTGTAAAAACAGTTTTTCAATTGTTTTGAAGCTGTGCATGAAGAGCTTTTTGTTAACATTAGCTGTAGCATATAGATGTGTAAACCGTACTTCAAAATTGAATGGCACAATGGTATTTTCTAATGTTGAGAAGACAACAGAAGAAGCCACAAAGCGAGAGTTTCCTCTTGTCTGCTTTCATTTCCCTTTCTGTTACTGACAAGTGGCTGAGAAAAGATGAAGGTAGACACACTCAAATATTAGTGAAATGGTTTTTATTCTTTGTTCTGGGGAATCACCTCTTCGTTTTATACAGTATGTCTCAGCCACAGCTAAAAGCATCTGTAAAGGTTCGTTTATAATCAAAGGTACACAAGCCCAGGGGAAAATGGCCCACCCTACTTAGTCTGGGACGGTGGGAGTGAGAGCTATAGGATGGGATATTGATTTCCTTTTGAACCCAGCCTGTACACAAATATCAAGACCGCGGTGGGCCTAAAGTCAGTTAGGGATTACTTTATGAAATATCCTAAAGGCTCTTGACCCAATGAAGTGATTTTAGAGTTTAACCTGTAATGACTTTGCGTTTAGGAGACAGTTTTATTTGCAAGTCAAGGGAACAGCAATGGGGAAAAGATATGCACCAGCTTATGCCAATATTTCTATGGTCCAGTGGGAAGAGCTGGTATTTCCCATGCGCGCCAAGCTCCCATACCAGTATTATAGGGATCGGGATGATGTATGGGGTTTATTAAACTCCCAAAGTCACCTCCAGCTTTAAGGATCAAACTAGTAAGGATACTAACACCTTTCTCTTGTTTTAGCACTATTTTGGAGAAAATGAGAAGGGAGGACTTAATAAATACGTAAGCAAGTTAATAGTTCAGTGTGCTGTTGTTAAGAGGCAGTGTTGTGCAATTACTTACAAACTGTAATACATTATATATTACTTGTTACTGTTATTTAAAAGTAATGCCTTACATTACAATATTACTGATTCAAAATTGTAATGCGTTGCATGACTCCTGTATTACTTTAAAGTTACTTTCACCAAAACAACTACAGAGAGCTCGCCGTCAGCGCAGCTGAAGAGTTCTGCACTCAAATACACGCTAGAGACTAAAGCTCGTCACAGCATCAGCAAAAGTAGCCTAATTACCAGGAATATGTCCGAGGAAAATAGTAGGAGGATATTTAAAATTATTTAGTGTTTTCTGAAGATAAATTTCCTGACTCGCCATCTCCTCTGATGAACCGTAAGTCATCTTTATGGATTAAAATTATAATGAAAGAGGATTTGTTTTCTGTTTTTTTTTTTTATTCTGTTAAGTGATCAATTAAAGCTTTTTTAATTCATGTCCTTTTTTCCTCCATTGTGTCCTCCAGGTGTCCTCCATTGTCTCGTGTACAAATACCATGCCCTTTGTCTTGTATCTTGTCGGATGTTAAAGTATGTTAAGTCTCTGCGTGTTCATCAGCATTTCCTTGTTCTCTGGTAAATAAATGCTTTTCTTTTGCAATCTTGTCTTCGTGCCTGTCTGCTCGCTGAGAAGCGAGGCTCAACGTTACACCATTATACCATCGCACATGTTATATGCATGATTTTTTTTACATTTTTTTATTTAAGGCAAGTTGTGATGATTTGAAAAGGATAAATTGATAAAAAAAAAAAAAAAGTTACTTACTAACAAAAATGCTCCAAGCGTTTTTCTAAATTAACTAAAAACAATAAACAAAATATTATTTTTCCAATACACAAAAATCTGAGCTATTTTAATAGCTGAAACAGTATGAGCCGTTTTGGTAGAAAGACCACTGTGCAGTGCGAGCCGGGCCGAGCTATTAGCCTCGGACACAGAGGCCGAAATCATTTCTGTACACTTCTGTAAAACCTGCCCTAAACACTCCTTCACTTGACCGCGTCACACATACAAGGTTACCCCAGCGAGAGCGGGATCAATTAAATAAATCGCTCTACACATACTGTATATACTAGAAGCTGTCCTTTAGTATTCATTTACAAACCTGCACACCACACATGGATAATAACTGACCACCAACAGAAAATACAGACTTGCAACATTTTTTATACGTCAATATTTTGTGTCTTGCTGTTTTTGGAACAATTAAAATTTAGGTAACACAAGCTGGGTCTGCAAAGCAGGAATCACACAAATCTTGAATACTGAAGTGAAGAGAGTTTTAATCCAAACCTTGAAGTTGAACAGAGTAGCAAACACCAGGATACACTCATGGGATGGCACTTGACGACTCGACAACATGGACTAGAACATAGACATACTATATACACACTCTAATGACACAAAACTACACACACATGCGGTACAGGGCTGGACTCTAATTAATACACTCAACGAAACTAGGACAGGAACAACCACATATGGGCATGACAGACACATGGGGATCAAAACAGAAGCAAAATGGAACGCTAAACATAGACATGGGCGTGACATCATCTCCCCCTAAACTGAACCACAGGGGGAGGGAGGGCGGCGTATAAATATATATACAGTGAGGTCAATAATTATTTGTTCACCGTGTGATTTTGCAAGTTCTCTTAGAAATAATGGAGGGGTCTACAGTTTTCAACATAGGTGTATTTCCACTGGGAGAGACAGAACCTAAAAAGAACAATCCAGAAATCACGTTGTATGATTTTTTAACAAAGGTATAGGGTAATATTACTAAGATTACTAAGAATGGTGACGAATCAGCCCAGAACTACACAGGAGGAGCTGGTCAATGCCGTGAAGAGAGCTGGGACCATCGTTTCCAAGCCTATTATCAGTAAAACAGACCTCATGGTTTAAAATCTTGCATCGCCCGAAAGGTTCCCCTGCTGAAGTCAGCCCATGTCCAGGCCCGTCTGAAGTTTGCCAGGGACCATCTGGATGATCCAGAGGAGTTATGGGAGAAATCCTGTGATCAGATGAGACCAAAGTAGAACTTTTTGGTCTTAAAGGGATAGTTCACCCAAAAATGAAAATGTGATGTGTATTTGCTTACCCCCAGGGCATCCAAATGTAGGTGACTTTGTTTCCTCAGCAGAACACAAACAAAGATTTTTAACCGTGGCAGTCTGCTAGTCATTTAACCTTTCAAAGTAAAATAAAACATGCACAGACAAATCCAAATGACACCCTGTGTCTCGTGACGATACATTGATGTCTTAAGACACGAAACGCTAATTTCTGTGAGAAACTGAACAGTATTTATATCATTTTTACCTCTGATAGACACCCATGTCCAAACCGTCTCAGGCTCGTGCTCAGCATGAGGCTCCTTCCCTGTGTATGCGCTTTGGCGTAGGATACGCAAACGCACTTTCAGCATGTCCTCATCAGCATTGCAACGTTCCATTGGCGACAACAGATGCTCTCCACTTCTGTTGGCATCTCATAACACCTTCTACAAGAACACCACCACCTTTGAAGAGATCTCTGTTTCCCCGAGGCTTGAAGACTTGCTGCTGCTGCAGCTGCTTCCTCCATCTCTTCTTGATCGGAGCATTCTGGTTCAAATAAATACGGTTGGGCAAAAAATTCCACGTTGTCTGATGATGTATCAAAATCGTCTTCCATTGCGATGATCCGTACTTCTAAATATATGTATATCTTTGTATATATATATATAGCAAACACATCCGCAATCACTGTGCTCTGTGTAAACAACGAGTGTCGTATACACACAACCGATCACTTCTGGCGTTTGCGTATCCTAAAGTCAATGTGTTGCTGCACTTTAAGATTGCATGATTGAAATCCCCAGAGAAAAGCATCAGGGTGGGCTGCTCACTGATGTGCTGGTACAGTTCATTCAGTGCCTCGCTCCTGTTGTTGACATTGGAGGACGGAGGGATGTACACAGCACACAGTAGTATGGCTGCATATTGGCCGGCACTTAATAACCATAAGCTCCAGCACTGGTGAGCAGTGTTTGCAGACCGCCACAGCGTCGCGGCTCCAGGCATCATTAGTATACACACAAAGTCCGCCCCCGCGGGTCTTACCTTCCGCGACGATAACTCTGTCAGCACGGTAGCATTTATATTTATATAAATCAATTTTTTTCATACACAATAAAAGCTTTTTTTTGTTTTCTCCATTTGACCAATTTGAACATTCATAAACACAGGGGTTTTAGGTTTAACAGCAATGATGTAATGTGAAAACAACCTATTTCTTGAGCTGACAGTGTCCGGTTGTATATTTTAGTCATATTTGGTAATTATCTTTAATTATTTGCCCCCAATTTGATCCATGGGACAATTTATCTAGAAATATAGCATCTTTATTGTTTTCTTGTCATTACTTTGATTTAAGGAGTTAAAAATAGATCTTATCACCTATGATTTACAATCTATCACATTGTTTTGACAATTAAACGTCTGTGTGGGTTTTTGTGGGTTTTTGTGAGGTTTTGGGCTGGAAATCGTCCATCCAATCTGGCAACGCTCCTTTAGGTGTGAAAAGACATGGCCAGTAGATGGCAGCATTTTGAAGATTGTTTTAAAGCAAGGATTCACAATCTCTTTGTAAGCAGAGCCCCTTTGATGAACATTATTTGCTAGTGTATAATTACGTTCAGACCCCCCTCATATTTCATTCTTTTTATATTTCAATAATTCGATCTTGTCACAAAAAAAAAGGTTTTTGTTTAGCATAATATTGATTGTTTAGATTTTAAAATATCACATTTGACATATTTATAATTATTATTAACTTTATATAAATTGTTACAACTGTTGGACATGGTGTCTGAATTTGCTCATAATTATCTCACAAAAACGATTCACAAATGATGCTACCTTCTTGGATGAAAAGTGAAGCTGAAGAAGAGCCTGCTCTTTACATTTCTTTGAGATTGATGGAATTTCTACACTTTAAGAGAGAGTACAATAAAAAAGAGGAAGAGTGTGCTGATCTACAGGAACGTTCAATATTTAGTGTAAGTCCATGTGTAATCAGATCGCATTCATATTTTTGTGGTGAACAATTCATACCAGCCAATCTACACAGAAAAATGTCTTTGCTTTAACCTGGTTAAAGAGTGAGAGTTTAATGATGTATGGTGAAATACAAATAATGATACAAAACAATGTGCATTGATTGCCGATGACAATAAAGTTAAAGGAACCAGACTTTATTAGAGCAGAAGTTTTAAGAGTAACGGATGCTACTGCTAGTGGCTTTTCTGATCAACATATGATATCCGATGAAAACAAAACTGTGATGTTATGCCTTTTAGCAACAAAGGTTCTGGTAATATGTTGTGGACCGGACACTTCTGTGTAGTGCACCAAGCCGTAGAGCGTAGTTCAAAGTGTGTGTGCACTTAATAAAGTGCATAACAAAAATAGACAAAAAAATCAATTATTCAATTATTGCAGGATGCAGTTTTTCAGGAAGAGAGTTATCTCCTAACGGAAGTTATGTTATTAATAATATTGTACAATAGAGGACAATTGTAGAACATAAAATTGTGGAAAGTAAAAAAATAAAATAAAATGATATCTGTTGGTTTCTTATCAAATACTTTTAAAGCATTCTCAGATGTTTAAAAATGTCTTTTTAGATGTAAACGATTGGTTCTGTTTATCTGAATTTGTTGAGCGAATGTTTAGACGTGTCACATTCAGGTATCATTCTGAATCTGACTGTGTTTTTTGGACTATCAAACCCAACATGTGGTGACACTGTGTAAGCTGAAATGTTTTGATTGGCAGTCTGTGTGTGACTGTAGACTGACTCTCAGATGCACTGGAATACACACAGAGAGAATGGCACCTTTACGTTAATCACCATGAAGATGACTCAGCTGCCGGCGCTGAACCTGAACCTGAACCTTTAGCCTAGTCTGTGATTCAACACAAACACACACCGTTAATGCGTCCAGAGCACTCATGGTTCATAATTTGGCATTATGTGTATTCCTTGCGAATCTGTTTCACTTTAACAAGCTAATACACAGAGAACCCAATAATTAAACATATGACTCAGTCAGTTTTTTGATTTCAGTTTCAGATTTACACCTGTGTGTTTGTGTGTGAATCATCATTTCTGACTTGGTGTTTGACCAAAATGGATCTGGGATGAATTCTGATGAAACTTAGATGGCACCAGAGTGAGGACAATATTTTTGATGGGTGCCAGTTCTGATGGGAATGTGGACCTGGATCTTGTCCTGCTGTACTGTTCCTCCATGAGCCAGCAGTAGCACAATTGTCCTGTCACTTGGAGAACACAACCATAACAATCATCAAATGTTGCATAAACCCTCTTGAATCAAGTTGATTCTGTAATATTTTGAACTGTCATATTCCTCTTTTTAACCACTACACAGGCAGGGTTGAGTCTGGTCAGTGTCTGGATGGGAGAGCTCCTGGGAACACTAGGTGTTAGTGAGGCCAACAGGGGGCGCTCTCCAAGTGCTCAGTGTGGGTCCTAACACCCACGTTCAATCATGAGGACACTATACTTATAAAAAGCAAGCGTAAGGCCATCCTATGACTTTCTTCTTTCAAACAAACACAGTCACAGTCAGTTTTTTTATTTGTTTTAATTGTCCTGGCTCTTCCAAGCTTGGTAATGCTTAATACTAACCTACAGTTTACACCTCTTACCCATGTCTTCTGAAACAAAACGATGGGTTTTTGTAACAGAAATATTCATATTTTTAAATTAAAACTCATATCACTGACTTTTGACTTGATATTGTTCGCGCCAGCTTCTTCTGACCTCTGACTCGACGCAAGGCGCATTCGTAGCATAACATTATTCGTCCATCTCCCATTGATCCCCACACATGCAATCTTACCACTTTATCCAAGTTCCAGCACCCCTGGCTGGACACAAGTACGTGGCATTTTAAGAGGAATATACTGTATATGTAGTAATGTCAAAAAAGAGTTTTTTTGTTCGCTGTCATTCACTGTGGTAAACATAGTGTGCTTCTGCAAGGATTCCTGCAAGATGTGTCTATTCTCTGGTGAGCTTACGTCATGAATGTGGCTTACGTCATATGTCAGATCAAAGGTCAGAGGTCACCCAAGAAGCAAGAACTAATAGTAAATATGCTTCTTGATTGTTTTCTTTTTGAATATCAACCAAAACTCAAGTCTGGGCACAGAAGACAACAGGAGCATTTAGAACAAGCACACAAAAGTAAATACTAAAACTTCATAATGCAAGGAGTGTACTTTAGTACTTATTAGTCCTGTCAAACGATTAATCCCAAT
Organism: Enteromius unitaeniatus; assembly: GCA_032359435.1. NCBI lineage: Eukaryota > Metazoa > Chordata > Actinopteri > Cypriniformes > Cyprinidae > Enteromius > Enteromius unitaeniatus. Next base: position 604 of record JAUMHI010000415.1, on the reverse strand, counting down.
TAATCACATCCAAAATAAACGTTTTTGATTACATAATACGTGTGTATAATGTGTATATTTATTATGTATACATGAATACAAACACATGCATGTATATATGTATTTTTAAAATGTTACGTTTCTATATATATATGGTATAATTTATATGAATATAAATATGTACAGTAAATATAAATACAAGTAAATTATTTCAAAATATATGTACATGTATTAATATATGCATAATAAATATGCACAGTACATACACAAATATTGTGTAAACAAAAACTTACATTTTGAATGCAATTAATCACAATAATTTTTTTGACAGCACTACTACTTAAATAGTGTAATGTACTTCTGTTGTCATGGGATTTCACTGACCTAGTTTCTCCTGTATATAACCCGGAAGTGTTTGTATGTCATCACGGTTCATTGTTTACGTTACTCTGTCATAAAAGTCATAGCCAGTGCATTTATTTAATTATTTTATAATATATATATACAGGTCCTTTTAAAAAAATTAGCATATTGTGATAAAGTTCACTGTTTTCTGTAATGTACTGATAAACATTAGACTTTCATATATTTTAGATTCATTACACACAACTGAAGTAGTTCAAGC
>JAUMHI010000414.1:0-13542 GCA_032359435.1 Enteromius unitaeniatus | reverse complement strand
CCCAAAACGGAGGTCCGAGCCCAGACATCTTGGCGCCGGGCCAGGAGGGCTGGTTATGGTCTCGTTGGGCCCTACAGGCTGGTGTTACGGCTTTGCAACGATGTTGGTTCCAGTCGAGTGGCGTGACATTTTTATTGCACTGCATTTGATTACCGAGTGGCCATCTTCCCTGTTTGCGTCAGTATTTCACAAAAGAGCAAAGCTAAAAGAGTACTCATGGGTGGTACATCTTTTCAGAGATGCTTCCTTCAGGATGACCTACCATCCGTGCGTTATTGGATGTGGACTACCTAACATGCCTGGGCATCGAGCATGCTAGAGTGGTGTTCGTGGATGGTTCATGTTCTCCTTGAGGGAAAATGACCATCTCAGAGTTGCAGAAGAGGCTCAATTACATGGCCGATGGGGAAGTCCCTATTCCTCTTCTGCGTACTGGAGTTTGTGCTGGCAGTGTCCGCGGAGCTTCCGGTTCCGGGGGAGAGAGGGCAGGCCTGACAGTGACAGTGAGGAACGCTCCTCGGGGAGCGCCCTCTGTCACATGCGCTCCTACACTGATGGAGTTCCCATTGGGGCAGCCCGGTCAACTGGAAACTGTAACAGATATCACCTTTGGAGCTCCCCCTGATGACCAGATGTCAGTCACAGCATTGGGAGGAGAGTATGGCTCAGGAGATGAAGCGTCCGGTTCTGGAGCGGCGTCCGATGGGCGCTCAACCGTTCCGTATACTGATCCTGAGCTGATTCTTATGCTTGCCCGGGCCGCTAAGGGGGTCGGGATTGATCATTGTTGCAAGTCCATCAGGCCAAGGCACTGAAGGCTCTGCACGAGGGTGGCCATGACTCGACGAAGGTTAAGGCGCGCGCCCTGGGTCGTGCGATGTCCACTATGGTGGTCCAACAGCGCTATCTGTGACTTTGTCTTGCTGACATGCGCGATGCATACAAGATTAGGTTCTTGAATGCTCCATGTCACAGACCGGCCTCTTCCGGTGATGGCTCCGGTGACAGACCGGCGATGCGGTGGAGACTTTTGCCCAGCAGTTCTCTGCCGCCCAGAAGCAGACGGAGGCGATCCGTCACATCTTGCCACGGCATCCAGCTGCTGACTCCACCCGGACACCACAGGCACCGCCTCAGTTTTCTTATTGCCAAAGGCGCCCCCCTGCAGCCGCCCCTGCTCCTCACTCACTAATCCGGCGTCCTCCCAGGTTCTGGGGTGTTCGCTTCACGATGGTGAATGCAGACAATGCCCCTGTCCTGTGTGCAGAGATTGCTACTCTTCTGATGAAGAGAGCAATAGAGCCGGTCCCTCCAACCGATATGAGGACAGGGTTTTACAGCCCATACTTCATAGTGCCCAAGAAAGTCCCTGTCGCCACGTGTGTTCACCAAAGTGGCCAAGGCAGCCCTGACTCCTCTGAAAGAGAAAGGGGTTCGTATTTTCAACTACCTTGATGACTGGCTGTTACTAGCACAGTCCAGAGCTCAGTTGTGCGAAAACAGGGACTTGGTGTTACAACACCTCAGCCTGTTGGGCCTTCGGGTCAACTGGGAGAAGAGCAAATTCTGTCCGGTGCAGAGGATCTCTTTTCTTGGTATGGAGTTGGACTCGGTCGCCCAGACAGTGAGCCTCACAGAGGAACATGCTCAGTCCCTGCTGACCTGCTTGAAACTGTCCAAGAACAGGAAAGTGGTCCCACTGAAACAATTTCAGAGGCTCCTGGGGCATATGGCAGCGGCTTCAGCGGTAGCTCCAAGTGGCTGCATTGACACATCAATTGCTTCTAGTTGCTAGCAGTTCGTCTAGCTCTGGGTCGCCTCAAAGAGCAAAGGTCTCCATAAGGATAACACATTGACCATTGCATACATCAACCATCAAGGTGGTCTATGCTCCCGTTGCATGTTGCAGCTCACCCGCCACCTCCTTTTATCGAGTCAGAAGCATCTGAGGTCACTTTGCGCCATTCACATGGTATTTACAACCAGACAGCCGATGAGCTGTCTCGAGCCCAAGCGCTCCCTGGAGAATGGAGACTCCATCCCCTGACGGTCCAGTTGATATGGGAGCAGTTCGGTGCGGCACAGGTGGACCTGTTCGCCTCTCCAGGAACCTCACATTGCCAGTTGTTTTACACTCTGACCAAGTTAACCTTGGGCAGAGTCGCCCTGGCACACAGCTGGCTTCAGGGGCTATGCAAATATGCGTTTCCCCCAGTAAGCCTTCTGACACAGTTTCTGTGGAAGGTCAGGGAGGACGAGGAGCAAGTCTTGCTGGTAGCCCATTACTTGCCCACCAGGACTTGGTTCTCCAACTCATGCTCCTCGTGACAGTCCCTCCTCGGCCGATTCCTCTGAGGAAGGATCTTCTGACTGCGCCCAGATTTGTGGAAACTCCACGTCTGGCCCCTGGACTACTAGAGCTGCCTACGTGTTGAAATGGAACCTGTTTGCTGATTGGTGCTCTTCTCGACGAGAAGACCCCCAAAGATGCCCGATTAGAGTCGTGCTTCTCTTCCTGCAGCAAGGGTTGGAGCGAAGGCTGTCTCCCTCCACCCTTAAAGTCTACATAGCTGCTATCGCTGCAAACCATGACCTTGTCGATGGCAGGTCTGTGGGTAAGCATGATCTGATCATCAGGTTCCTTAGGGGGGCTAGGAGGTTAAATCCTCCACGGCCCCCTACTGTACCCTCTTGGGACCTCTCTCTTGTGCTGAGAGCATTGAGAGAGGATACCTTTGAGCCTTTGCCAGCAGTCGAGTTGAAGTTTTTATCACTGAAAACTCTCCTCCTGTTCACACTGGCCTCCATCAAGAGGGTAGGGGACCTGCAGGCATATTTGGTCGATGATTCGTGCCTCGAGTTCGGGCCCAAGGATTCCCAGGTAACACAAAGTCTAAAACCCCCAAAAACATGTTTCGTCCCACGTTGCAATCGCTCTCCGGTCATTCATTGCATCAGCGATAGAGCTCTTTTATTGTTTATTGTGGGGGATGGGGGGGGGCAGTACATCTGGTGTACTGCACACCCTCAAACACATCCTGTTGTAAAAATTCACATCCAGAATGTTAATGAGTGCCACTGTTGTAAAAACAGAGTATGCCTCTCCTCCGCAGGTACTGCAAGCAGTCTTCAGAAGTGCTGGTTCTATCTGAAATTGACAGAGATGAGAAAAAATTAATGATTAAACACAATAATTCAATAAAATTATTTAATTGTATCAGCAGAACTAGGATAACTAGTAAAAGGAAAAAAAGGTGTTGCAGTACATTTTAACAGACCTGAATCCCACAATTCTGTTGTTTTAAAATATCCCTCCTATAGAGCTGTTTGACTGAACATAGTGTCTCTACAAAAAGCTGCATCTATGCTAGAACTGCTAGTTCCTTAAATATACAAAATTATAAAACAATGAGTATGACTGGTAAATGGAGGCAATGAAAGAGCAAATCACTCTACAAGTGTTTTTTTCTCCCACAACTTCTGTGTGTTTGCACAGATGAGAACACAGAATGAGACATTAAAGTGAGAAAATCTGAATAAAAAACCTGATTCATAAACGACCCCCGATGTTTGGTGAAATCAAATTACGTATTAAAAATTTAGACAAGGAACGAGCTGAGAAGGTGGCTGTATTTGCACAGAAGCACGGGGCTGTATGTGTGTGTGTTTACCTGTTTACGGATACAGCTAAGCACATGGTGATGCCACACAAACACATTACATGTTTTGTTTAAACAGTGGATTTTACATGGTTATAAGTTTTTTTAAATGTTTTTAACAAATACGACGTGTAACTGAGGAATAAATGAAAGAATTGTATTTCAATATTTCATAAGATTTCACCGTCTCCCTTTCTCTCTCTCTCTCTACGTTACGTTACCATGGCCGAGAAGCACATGTGCTTAGACTATTTTTATAGTTATGTATATAGTTATAATAAAGACAACTAGGGAAATACAGAGAATAAAATATGTCAGAATGTTAATCTTGATAAAACACAATAGCATTTGTTAAATCAAAGAATGGACATCTCTCTCATTCTCACTAGGTCACTCTCTCGCTCCCTCCTGCACTATTTCAGCCTTACAGAGCAACCTAAATATTAACTTAAAACTTGTAAAGGAAATGCAAAAATAATACGTAATGGTACTTACCATTTTTGCAGTGAAGTGTTTGTTAAACACCGAGATAGATTAGCGCTGATCAGAGTCTTGATCTGAAATGAAATGGAGGTACGTTCTTAGTCTCCACCCCGAGGGGCGTCAACGATTGGTTACAATGATCCCATTCATCTAAGCCAGTGATACGTACTTCAGAGCTGGAGAATCATGGGTACACAGAAGTGGGTGAATTTTACGGTTATTACTGGTGTGTCTCCTTAGTACTCTGGTGATTGTGATCGCTGTGTGACTGGGAGGGTGGAGCCTGGTGTAGAGCCTGGTGTGGATGTTGCAGGTCTGATGATCCCTTTAAATTAAAATACACTTTACATTTCCTGAGAAAAAGATCTTTTTATGTTTTTATGACTTGTGGGATCAAACACAGACACGTCAGATGTAAAGTGCACCTGGTCGTCACTTCGCTCCCGTCACCTGGTCGTCACTTCGCTCCAGTGCCGAACACACTATTTAAGCCCAAACAAACTCCGTTACAGAACAGATCCTGTGTCAAACACTGGATGAGTCCACTCTTACAACGGATCAACGAGCGGAGACGAAACGCATACATCTTCTTTTCTGACAATCACAATATCATGAGGTAAGCAATTTTTCTCACTCTCTCTCAGTTTAAACGATTTTTCCACTGATGCCACTGAATCAACTGTTTTCTGACTGTTTCTGAATTATGTGTGTGTGTGTGTGTACGGAGCTATAAAGCGTTCTGAGGCCGAGGCCGCTATTAGTTACGCGTGTGTCTAACTCTATTTTCTGATCTAATATTCCTGGCTCTGATGTTAAATATTGTTATCTCATCCATGAATACATTATGTGAAGCACTTAAGCTGTAAGCTAGAGAGATGTGATGTTTAGTTTGTTTTTTGCTCGTCTAAAATGTGCATTAGGGATCTCTTTTCATTTTAATTTCACGTTTTATTCAGTGTTTTTTTTTTGCCTGAGAAAGTAGAGACCTGCTGTTTTAGCTATAATCTGAGCCCAGTGACCTGAGGACGAGTGCTTTCTGCTCATTTGAATCATCTGTGACATTATATCAATCTGCTGTATATATTATTCACGTATTCGCTTAGTGTTTTCAAGTGACTTTAATCTGTTTATGTTAAATGATTATGTTTAATCTGACTGTGCTGATGATTTTAGTCAGGACACTATAGTTTAAAATAATACTAAACTGTCCCGATTACACTGAACTCACGAAAGAGTCTGAAGTGTTTATTTAGTTAGATATATTTTTCACATAGGTTCCGAGGTAAAAGTCAAAAGGACCTCTTTGTCTACATATGCTGTTCAGTTTAGGGTAGTACATACACACCTTGCTCTCTGGAGCCTCTACCGGTCGTTCTATGTTATTACACTTTGGCTCCCTCTGGCGATCATTTTACGCAATTTACAAGCCTTGCTCTCTGGCTATGTTATTGCACTACTTATATTTTTAGTCATGATGGTTTATAGATGATGCCATCTAGTGGTTATTTTATGTCATTGCATCTCTTATTCAACATTACTGTTTTTCCAGCAAAGCTATTCTATGCTATTCTAATCTATTGTTATTTTTTATTATAATAATTTTTTAATTGTTATTTCTTTTTCATTTTATTAATTTTATTTTATATTAAATAATTATTTTAATTTACTTTAATTTAATTTATTTTAATGTTTATTTCTTTATTTGCAGATTTGCATCAGAGTCTATTTCTTAGGCGCTGGAGGAATCAACAAGGAGGTGATACACTATCAGGTAAAAACTCCATAATTAAAAAAATATTTTTATATAATGTTTGTAATTAGCAACTCACAAACAACACGATTTGCTCAGTGCACGGGTGTGATTGAAATGTATTATTTACAACTAGAGCACGTTTTAATTATCTGTTTGCTATATTCAGACTACGGGTGTGACAGCATTGCCGGCGCAGACGGTTGGAGTGATATCCAGAGTCAAGATTGCTACACCATTTCACGGAACAACAAGGATTACCACTTTAACGAACGCTAAGGCAGCACAGTGACTGTGTTGTGAAACTTCTTCCAGAGAGACCAGGAAAAAGACTTTGGATTTGGAACTTCACATTCCCTACACTTAAACCCTTTATAACATTCTTGTGATCCCTCACTGTCTACCTAAACAAATTCTCTTACTGTCTTTAGTTTTGCTACACTCAGAGTTCCCCTTTTTGGAAACCTGTTAACCCTAATAATTTTTCCTTTCTTTTGTCGAACACATTCACCATTTATTTTCCTTTTTAAGTAAAAGCCGGCGCATTGTGTTTCCACATTTTACTCTGAGATTTCCCCATACTGACTTCTGACCTCTCCTCCTGCGCACAAAAATAACCTGACAGACGTCTCTGTGCAGGCTCAGCCTATCACCCCAGACTGAAAAGGTCGAAAGCCCTTGCTTCCCAAAGTCCACCCCCAAAAAAAGTTTTTTGTCGGGCTGCGATCAATAGCTAGCTGCCACAATCCTTCGTTTCCCGCCTGTTGGAACTCCCCGGCCGCTTTGCCTAAAGGTTGCCGCTAGTATAATCTTTCGCATAGACTAATCAAATGCACCCACGGTGCTTTAGTACCAATGAATCCCCCGATTACACCTATCCGTGGTATAACCCTAGTCACACCTATCCGTGGTGTGACCGGTCAGCTTTCAGTATGGTTTGTCCCTTTTTGTCAAATTATATTTTACACTCTTTTTCCATAAACCTATTCAATTCAATTTGTTTCTTACCGAGAGTTTTCTGTGCCACGGGTTCTTTTCCTGATTCCAGTGGTGTCCCCTCCGAGCCTCGGCGAACGGTCCCCCATCCCTCAAAGCTTATACGGGGTTTAGGGCTGTGACTTCTAAGTCCAGGATCGCTAATCACCATTTGTACCTAGGTCTGGAAGAAAACATCCAAGGAATCCCAAATCCTTGTTGCCAAATTGTTGTGGCAAAAATTCAGAGGCTCTCGATCAAGAAGCCAATTCGAGCAATTGCGTTTTATAAAGATTTAATTCTTGCAAGAATGGTGTACAATCATACATTTCCCTGCTGAGTGTCACAAAGGAGGGAGTTATCTTCTCTGCTTTATACCTCTTTGCACACTCAAGGTTACATACTACAAACAGCTGGCACTTTCCTTAAAAGGACAGAACACTGAAAAACATGACAGTAGATCATCTTCTTTAGAAACCCGTTCACTTAGATTCGAGGCCTTGGTGATGCCTAGGTCACCATAGGATGGCGCCTCAAAGTCCCCTTGACCTATCACCTCCCCTAGGGACTCCCAAAAAGGTCTTCCCTTTAGTTCAGCATTCTATCACCTGATGTTTTCCATTTAATGTTGCACAAACACTTTCACAAGACACACACAGAGTTCTTATAGAAACCACTTTTAAGGAGAATAAGATTAATTAATATGAATCAAGATGGAAGATAGGAATTTCCGCAACAGAGCTATTGCAGAACACTTATGTAGAAACACAGGAGGATTGGTTCGCAATGTTACAACGGATGTTAGATTGCTATTCAGAGGCTGCAAATAATTCTGTTCGTACCGAAGATATCATGGATCAGTTAGAAACTGAGGCAGTCCTCTGTTTAAACAATGATTTGTGCAATCGATTACATAGAGCTATAAGAGACCAACAAATGACGATTTGTGGGGTCTGGTACGGGACGCTATATTAGATGTTATGCAAAATGGAGGGGGGAACCGCTGATAATGCTGAGCAACCATCAACATTGTGTGGCACGGACACTTCTAACCCTGTACAGCCATTGACTAGCCATGGGGCAGCCAGTGACCTAGACCCTAGACCTGGGACGTAACATCACTAAAAATGATCCCGCTCCGTTAACACGCTCGCGTCTCATTCGGAAAACATACTGCATCTGGTAGCATGGCGCAATTGACAACGAGACACACAAGAGCCAATGGCATTTCACAATCAACGATGATGTAAGAATTCTTGTAGCAACATTTTTTGAAATCGTGTACAGACTGCAGCAGCGCACAGGAGTTACACGGAAAACGGAGACAGTGACATCTATTCCTCTCACAAATCAATAGTTTTGCCTCAAAAGACTTGGAATATTAATATCTTTCAAGTAAATTATGACGGTAGTTGTATCTGCCTGCTGTATCTTGTGTGTGGCAGGGGTTGGGTCATAAATGTGCTCATAAATGTGTAAATAATATTTAATATTTAAATAAAACTGTTTTGACTGTTTACATTGAAAAATAACACCCCTACATATATGCAATAATGCCAATGTTTTTTCCCCAATATATCTTTGAATTATGATGATAAAATGAAAAGATTATTGTGTCAGCATATTGGCACTAAGGGTTTCCTATAAAACAGCAGAGGACCCTTCACGTCGAAAAGTGACTAAAAAGGGGTACCCTGAGCTTCAAAAAGCGCAAAAGGGTCTTGACCAAGCATCAGAATGTGACGAGCTGGAGTGAGACTGTGCCCTAACAGCACACAAACATTGGGCCTATGTTGTCCCGACATTGAAAATTAATTGGCACGACACTGGCACAATGTCTCTCAGAGATTGTTTGCTAATAAGGAAGATGTCGCCACAACATCAGCCAATGAACTCACGAAATAGTCTGAAGTGTTTATTTAATTAGATATATTTTTCACATAGGTTCCGAGGTAAAAGTGAAAAAGATCTCTTTGTCTACATATGCTGTTCAGTTTAGGGTAGTACATACACACCTTGCTCTCTGGAGCCTCTACCGGTCATTCTATGTTATTACACTTTGGCACCCTCTGGTGATCAATTTACACAATTACAAGCCTTGCTCTCTGGCTCCCCTAGAGCTCTGAAATGTTATTACATGCACACATTGCACTCTGACTCCTCTAGTGGTCATTCTGTTATTAACTATATGTTCTATGTTATTGCACTACTTATATTTTTAATCAATTCGCTAACTCCCTCTAGTGTCCTGTTACGGTATTACGCCATGATGGTTTATAGATAATGCCATATAGTGGTTACTTTATGTCATTTCATCTCTTATTCAACATTAGCGTAGAATAGCATTGCTGGAAAAACAGTATACTAATCTATTGTTATTTTTTATTATAATGTTTTAATAGTTATTTCTTTTTCATTTTATTTTATTTAATTTTAAATTAAATCATTATTTTACTTTACTTATTTTTTTGTTTATTTCTTTCTTTGCAGATTTGCATCAGAGTCTATTTCTCAGGTGCTGGAGGAATCAACAAGGAGATGATCCACTATCAGGTAAAAAAAAAATCTTTATCAAATGCTTCTAACCGCTTTTTATGATGGCATCATAGTTAATAACAGAATGGCCGCTAGAGGGAGCCAAATTGCAATGACATAGAATGACCGGTAGAGGCTCCAGAGAGCAAGGTGTGTATGTACTACCCTAAACTGAACAGCATATGTAGACAAAGAGATCTTTTTCACTTTTACCTCGGAACCTATGTGAAAAATATATCTAATTAAATAAACGCTTTAGACTCTTTTGTGAGTTCATTGGCCGACGTTGTGGGTCATCTTCCTTGTTAGCAAACGATCTCTGAGAGACATCGTGCCAGTGTCGTGCCAATTAATTTTCACTTTTCGACGTGAAGGGTCCTCTGCTGTTTTATAGGAAACCCTTAGTGCAAATATGCTGACACAATAATCTTTTCATTTTATCATCATAATTCAAAGATATATTGGGAAAAAACATTGGCATTATTGCATATATGTAGGGGTGTTATTTTTCAATGTAAACAGTCAAAACTGTTTTATTTAAATGATATTGTTTACACATTTATGAGCACATTTATGACCCAACCCCTGCTACACACAAGATACAGCAGGCAGATACAACTACCGTCATAATTTACTTGAAAGATATTCATATTCCAAGTCTTTTGAGGCAAAACTATTGATTTGTGAGAGGAATAAATGTCGCTGTCTCCGTCTTCCGTGTACTTCCTGTGCGCTGATGCAGTCTGTGCACGATTTCAAAAAATGTTGCTACAAGAATTCTTACGTCATCTTTGATTGTGAAATGTCATTGGCTCTTGTGTGTCTCGTTGTCAATTGCGTCATGCTACCAGATGCAGTAGTGTTATAGTGGAAAACAAATCTTGGTGTAAAGACAGTTGTTGTGAACATTTGTTGTATAGTTATTGTTACCTTACCCACGTCGTAAGGTAACAATAACTATGCAACAAATGTTCACAACAACTGTCTTTACACCAAGATTTGTTTTCCACTATAACACTACTGCCAAACAGCAACACCAACAACAGCCCACACCCAGCTCTTGCGACACCTATTTTTTAAAAGACGCGTGGATTCACCTTCAGTCAATCACAGAGCACGTATCAGGATGTTCAATTAGGGGCGTGGCCATCTGAGAGCAAGATAGATAGAGAGCGAGAGAGGGACAGAATACATGCACAAGCATAGCATATACATCTCAACATAACAGTAATTAAAACCTTGTGTTTTACTCTTCTTCATATAAACACTTTGTATGGCTTCAAGAAGACTTCAAGTGACAAGACTTGTTTGTAATGTATACATTTCATACTGCTTGTTTTTGATTAGTTGTGCAATAAATACTTGTGATTGCATTTGCCTGTGTGAGTGTGTGTGTTTTATATTGTTTGAGGTAGGGGTGGGGTTTGGTGCTCCAATAAAAGTAAAACATTATTTAAAAAACTGAAAACAATGGAGGACCCTTCATGTCGAAAAGTGACTAAAAAGGGGTACGCTGAGTTGGAGTAAGACAGTGTTGATAGAAAAGCTACACAGAGCTACAAATGTAACCCTCTCACCAGAACAGCCAACAGGAGCAATAGAGCAGACAGGAGCAATCGAACAGAATATACATGTGTATAAAAAGAACTGATTTAATGATTTTAACCAATTGATATGCCCATTACTTTAGTGAAATATCATGCTATTATTAATGTATATGTTTATTTACTTTGTTTTTCATACAGATATTTTTACTGCACAATTTTCACAAAGCGATTGAATGAATAATAACAAATTTGTCACTTATACAGCTGTATAAACTCTAACTCTGTAAAACCTACAACTGCTTAACAGAATACATTGTAAATTAAGTACACTATAATTTTTATAGTGCAAAGTATCTACATCAAGAGTCTAACCAAGTAACCTTTAAAATCAACTAAAAACATTCCACCAGCCCAAACAGTGTACTTCCACTATATGAACAGCCGTCTCACAAATCTAGTACATTTAAAAAACCTAGTACTTTTAGCACAAGATAGATTTTTTTTAGCTTTAGCTGTTCCGTCAAGTATTTTGAAAGTGTGTGTATCACTGTCTGAAAGCACTTTAATCAGGAGCCAGTAGCATAAACTTAGCCTCCATGTTAAGACAGTGTCTTAAGAGCTAGTTTGACTAACTAGCAGTTAGCCAAGAGTAATCTTTTTTTATTTTATGTATTCAGCTTAGCCTAATCTACATTTTTATGTAACTGAATTAAAAAAACTATGATCAGTCAAACATTTAGCTGACTAACTTTTAAGACTAGTCTTAACCTTTTATGCAACTGGGCCCAGGTTTCTCAGTGGGTGCTGAGTGCTTTTGGGTGAAAAGTCTTTTAACAAAAGAGTTTAACTTAAGAGATAAACTTACATGGCATTGTGCAGGTAAACAAAACCTCAGTCATATAAGTGCATTCTTGGAGTAACAAAAGCATTTAAGTAACAAAATCTTCTTAATTGACTCTCATTAGCAGGGGACCAAAAGTATAGACCACAGCATAAAATGCTCCATAAAGTCAAGTCAAATGTGATGTAATGCATCCTATGTAGTATGTATGCTTTGGAGTAGTGTCCTTGTTTAAACTCTTGTTACATTATAGTGGTTTACACAACCAGCTGTGACCACACAGCCAAATACACACATAGGTTTCCATGTTTTATAAGGACATTCCATTGGTGTAAGTGTTTTTAAACTGCAAAAACTGCATTTGGTATCCCGTGAACCTAAATCTACCCCTCATACTTTCTGCCCTTTTACAATTTTAATGTAAACATTTTATGCTGTTTTCCTCATTTGACAAGGTCAAAATTACTTTCAAATCAAGACATTGAGCAATTCCAGTCTTTACAACAACATATTTAGATTTTTAACCGATTCTCTGAAGACTGTAGTCATTCTCTGTGTCCATAGAGCTGTTGTGTCCTGAGGAAGGGTATAAATCACGCTTCAAGAGCCGATTGAGCACTGTTACCAAGACCCTCTTGTACTGCTGCCGCAGGAGGGAGTATGCAAAGGGATCTGAAGCTGCCTTGCTGTATGTTAAACACTTGCTGACAATACCCCAATACCGACTGACATCTACAAAGGGAAGCAGCTCAGTCAACCTTGGAAACAAGAGGCACATACACAAACATAATTTAGTAATTGTTTACAATGACTTAATCAATATATATATATATATATATATATATATATATATATATATTATATATCTTTTATGACATATATGACTTATATATGACTTATATATATATATGTGTTTTTTCAATACATTTAACAATTTTTCTAAATTCTTAACGCACCAATACACCTAAAACAAACAATTGGCAAAACAATTAATTTCATGCTCAAAATCACACATTGTAAACTATACCCCAAAACTCATTTTCAAAATAAAATAATAAACTACCACAGTACACTATGTCTAGCAAAACACTGACACGTGTTCTCTTCCAACAGGAACATTCAGTCAGTCATAACACATTGACAAAAAACACTATCATCAGCTGAAATTACAGAAACTGCATTATTTTAATTTTCAGGTCTGCCCTTATATACAGGATTATAAGTTTTATTTGAAGCCTTTCTACATTTTTGTTTTGTTGGGTTTAGTGCATGCATTTTGTTTCTTTTGCTGCAGAAATTCTATAAAAAAATGTATTACCATCTAAAAGTAGCTTTATAAAATGTACAGTTTATATAAAAAATGAAATGGTAACACTTTAGAATACTGTATCTTACTTACTGCATTACTAATAAGAAGTTACTGTGGAACTAATAGGTTGTTCTTTATTAACCCTTAAGTCACTACTATTAGCTACTAAGGAATATGTGTTAACTACACTGTATGTAATAGCATTTTTAAATTGTGTAAAGTAATAATTAGTTAATCAGTAACTACTAAATTCAGTGAGGACTCCTGAGGAACTACAATTAAGTAACTACTAATGAACAACTAGGCACCATGTCAGGTCGTGGCCCTTTCTACTTTGCTACTAATGTTATTAGCTAAACATATTATTGTTAGATCTGCAATGTAAATATTTATTAAATGTAAATAATTGCTGTAGATACCACATTAATGAACTGTTAAAGTGA